>MCJB01050986.1:7034-87066 GCA_002018475.1 Nicotiana obtusifolia
GATTACATCTCTCAGTCCAAAGGGAAAGGAACATAGCAGTGACGAACTGTCAAGTTCCAGGCGCTACTTTACAAGGTCTTCGAAAAGATGCCTGGAAGGCAATTCAGTGATCGATAAAGGATAATTGCCTTAATCCTTGCTAATCCCACCTTAATCCTCCATTACCTATCAAAAAATCCTCAAAAATATCCTACCCATGCCAAGACAAATTCCCACATCTTTCCATACTAGCCGGGCCCTACTTCTCGTTATTTTCCTACCATAATCATCCAAAAACTCTCAAAACATATCCTACCCATGCCAAGACGAATTTCCACATCTTTCCATGCTATGTGGGCCCCATTTCACCTTGTTTTCACATGCTTTCACATGCCTCCACATGCTTCTTCACATGCAACACAATACAGCCACATGCCGTCACATGCTTTCACATGTTACACCATGTATATTTCACCCCGTTCACATGCTTTTTCAAGTGTTTTTAGTGGTTTTGCCTAATGTCCTTCACATGCCAGGAGGGACCCGATTGTAGATAAGTTTGCCATATAGGATAGGTTTGCTTTATCTAGAATATTTATCTTGTAATAACCTCCTAGTCCTATATAAAGGAGGGCTTGTAGTAGTTGTAGGATCATCAGAGAATTACCTTGTAAAAGATCAGAAAATTCCCTTGTACAAGTTCAGAAAATCCTCTTGTAAAAAACCTTAGAGTCATCCTAGAATTTTCTTGTAATTTTCGTCCACTCTTTATAAATCTCTTGTGATATATTACATATGAGTTCTTTCTAAATTTCCCTCTTGTTCTTCCTTTCGAATGGATGGAAAGGTCGGTCCATGTATGAAAATAGAGTAAGTGTACTCTTTGAAAGTTAGCTTGTTGTATTACGGTCCATGTATGAAAATAGAGTAAGTGCACTCTTTGAAAGTTAGCTTATGGTAGTGCGAAAGTTTCCCGAGTTATGAACAGCTAACGTTGGTTATAGTACAAAAGTTTTCTGAGTTGTGTAGCTTGGCAAGGTTGAAGCCAGCCCCCTTTGTAGGAAAACTTTTGCGACTATAAAAAAATTAACTGTTTGTGTAGCTTGGCAAGAGCTAGCCCCTTGGTGTAGCTTGGCAAGAGCCAGCCCCCTTTTTGTAGGAAAACTTTCGTACCTATGATTAAGATTGCTTTCCTCGAGTCTCTTGCTTTGTTTCTCATACTGTGGTGTCGTTCCTACGATTAGGCTTGCTTTCACGGAGTCCCTTGCTTTGTTCTCTATACTGTGGCGCCGGTTTGTGTAGGGCCTTAGCACCTTTGTTATTAATATGGGCGCTACAGCTGCCTTGAATTATGATATGAACAATGGGAAGATGGTGGCATTTCCTCAAGCTACAGAGAACCGTAAATTGAAAAATAAAATAGAGCATGAGGGTAGCAGCAACGCCCGGTCCGCAGGAAACTTTAGTTGTTCTTCTAGTGGTGGTGGTGGTGGTGGTAGGTTGACCTTGAGGGGAGGGTCATCAAGGCTATCTCAGTCATTCGCTCAATCTTGGATGAGTGCACAGCCATCCGAGCCAAGTCAGGGTAAGAGGGGACCCCACCAGCAGGTCAGCTTGAAGGGAGATTCCAGCAACAGCGGAGGCCTCCATGCCCTATGTGTGGGAGGATGCACTTTGGGGTCTGCTTTAAGGACCTAGTATATGCTACAGGTGCCGTATGAGGTGTCATATTCAGAGGGATTTCCGCTCGTCCTGCCGGATCACGGGCAGAGGTGCGGCGCAACCTGCTAGTTCTGCAGCTACTACATCTACAGCACCTCCTCCAGCTCGAGGCACCCCAGCACCTGGTGCAGTTAGGGGTGGTGCACAAAGTTTGAGTTTTAGAGGCTTCTCCAGATGTTGTCACATATATATTGACTGTCCAATCCCTTGATGTATATGCTTTTATTGATTCCAGTTCTATGTTATCCTATGTCACCCTTTATGTTGCTATGAAATTTGGGATAGAACTGGAATAGATTCATGAGCCGTTCTCTATATCTCCTCTAGTTTGCGAGTCTATCGCGGCCGCGAATGTTTATAGGGTTTGTGCTGTGATGATGCGTGGTTGGGATACCGTGGTCAATCTCATTGAATTAGGGATGGTTGATTTTGATGTAATAATAATGATAGACTAGCTTTATTAATGTTTCGTTAAGCTTGATTGTCGAACCAGGACCGTTAGGTTTCAATTTCCAAATGAGTCAGTGATTGAATGGAAGGGTGATGATATGTTGCCGAAGGCTAGGTTTATTTCTTACCTTATGGCCACGAAGATGATTAACAAGGGGTGTATCTACCATTTTGTTCGGGTTATGGACACCGATGCTGAGGCACCTATACTTGAGTCTGTGCCTGTTGTGAATGAATTTCTGGAGGTCTTTTCGAATGAGCTTCCTGGGTCCCACTAGACAGGGAGATTAATTTCGGGATTGATGTGATGTTGGGCTCATAGACTATATCTATTCTACCCTACAGAATAGCACCAGCAGAATTGAAGGAGCTAAAAGAACAATTGAAGGATTTGTTATAGAAGGGTTTCATCCGGCTGAGTGTGTCGCCTTGGGGCACATAGATCCTCTTTTTTAGAACGAAAGATGGGTCATTAAGGATGTGTATTGACTATCGGCAGCTGAACAAGGTCACGATCAAGAATAAGTACCCATTGCCAAGGATAGATAATTTGTTTGACCAATTCCAGGATGCTAAGTATTTCTCCAAAATTGATTTATGATCCGAGTACCACTAATTGAAGATCAGGGAGATGGATATTCCGAGAACAGCTTTGAGGACCCGGTATGGGCACTTTGAATTTCTGGTAATGTCTTTTGGGCTAATAAATGCCCCGACAGCTTTCATGGACCTTATGAATTGAGTCTTCAAGAATTTTCTTGACTCCTTTGTGATAGTGTTCATTGATGATATTATGGTATATTCACGAAGTCGAGAGGACCATGTCGATCATCTTATGGCAGTTCTACATACTCTATATCAACACAAGTTGTATGCGAAGTTCTTGAAATGTGAATTTTGGCTTGAATCTGTTACATTATTGGGTCATGTCGTCTCCAGAGAAGGAATTAAGGTTGATTCTCAGAAGACTGCAGCTATGAAGAATTGGCCTAGACCTACAGCTCCCACAGAGTCGCAGTTTTTTGGGCTTGGCCGAGTATTACAGGAAATTGTGGAGGGGTTCTCCACTATTGCCTCTTCATTGACTAAATTGGCGCAGAAGACGGTTAAGTTCCAATGGTCAGATGCTTGTGAAAGGAGCTTCCAAGAGTTGAAATCAAGATTAACTATCGCACCGGTGTTGACTTTACTAGAGGGTACAAATGGGCTTGTGGTATATTGTGATGCTACAAGATTTGGACCTGGGTGTGTATTAATGCAACATGGCAAAGGTGATAGCTTATGCTTCTAGGCAACTCAAGAATCATGAAAAGAACAATCCAACACATGACTTAGAGCTTGCGGTGGTGGTATTTGCATTGAAGAATTGACATCATTATCTGTATGGGATCCATGTGGATATATTCACGGACCATAAGAACTCCAATACATTTTCAAACGGAAGGACTTGAATCTGAGGTAGAGAAGATGGCTTGAGTTACTCAAGGATTACGACATTGTTATTCTATGTCATCCGAGGAAGGCTAATGTTGTAGCGCATGCTCTTAGCCAGAAATCTATGGGTAGTTTAGCTCGCTTGGCGGCATATCAATGTCCGTTGACCAAGGTGGTTCATCGATTGGCTGTTTGGGAGTTTTCCTTGCGGATTCTGGTGAAGGAAGAGTGATTGTGCAAAATAGGGCTGAACCATCGCTTGTTGTGGAAGTCAAGGAAAAGCAGTACAATGACCAATTGGTGGTACTAATGAAGGAGGTTCTCTGGGCATGGATGACGGTACACTAACGTACCTATGGTGGCTATGTGTTCCAAATATGGACGGTCTCCGGGAAAGAATCATGACTGAGGCTCACACTTCTAAGTATTTTGTGCACTCGGGCTCTACAAAGATATATCATGATCTGAAAGAAGCCTACTGGTGGAATGATATGAAGATGAGTGTAGCGGACATTGTGGCGAGATGCCCAAATTGTCAACAAGTAAAGGCCGAACACCAACGGCCCGGTGGTTTGGCACAGAAGATAGAAATTCCAATGTGGATGTGGGAAATGATCAATATTGAATTTGTGGTGGGACTACCTCGCACGCCTCATAGGTATAACTCGATTTGGGTGGTTGTGTATCGACTCACAAAATCAGCTCACTTCTTACCTGTTAAGGCTACCGACAAAGCAGAACAACATGCTTAGTTGTATATCAAGTAAATAGTCAGGTTGCATGGCACTCCAGTTTCTATTATCTCATATCGAGGGGCACAGTTCACAACCAACTTTTGGAAGACATTTCAGCAAGGTTTGGGTACTCAGATGAATCTTAGTACAACCTTTTACCCGCAGACTGACGGACAGGCAAAGCGGACTATTCAGACGCTTGAGGATATGTTACACGCTTGTGTTCTTGATTTCAAGGGTACATGGGATGATAATTTATTACTCGTGGAGTTTTCCCAACAATAATCATGCTAGTATTTAGATGGCACCGTTCGAGGCTTTATATAGTAGGAGATGTAGGTCACCCATTGGGTGGTTTGAGATTGGGAAAGAGGAGTTGATAGGACCAGACCTCGTGCATCAGGTTATGGAGAAGGTTAAGATCATTAAGGGTTGGTTAGAATCTACTCAAAGTCGTCAAAAGTCATATTCGGATGTGTGTCGCAGGGATTTGGAGTTCAAAGAGGATGATTGGGTATTCTTGAAGGTTTCCCCCATGAAGGGCATAATGCGGTTTGGTGAGAAAGGGAAGTTGAGTCTAAGGTATGTCGGACCATATAAAATTATTCGGAGGATTGGTCAGGTGGCGTACAGGCTTGAACTACCTCCAGAGATGTCTTTAGTGCACCCGGTGTTCCATATATCCATGTTGAAGAAGTTGGTTGGAGATCCGTTGCTCATTTTTCCTGTTGATACAATTGTGGTTAATAAAGAATTGACTTGTGAAGAAATTCCAGTTGCAATTCTTGATAGGCAAGTTAAAAAGTTGAGGAAAAAAGAGATTGCCTCCATGAAAGTGTTATGGCGAAACCAACAAGTCGAAGAGGCCACCTGGAAGGCCGAGGAAGAGATGAGAAGAAGTATCCTAATTTATTTTAATAGCTGTGTAATTGTGTCCATGATGTTGAAGGCTAACATTCTATGAATTAATTTTCCACTGTATGGCTTATGTTGAGGTTGCTCCTCCTTGGTAATGCATTGTCTAACCGCATTGTGGCCGACATTGTTTCCCTATTGTTTTTTCATCGTTGTGTTCTGATTATGTTGTTAGGACTGGTTTTGGGATTCTCTGGGAAGTGGATAGGCCCCAATTACAGGGGAGACTATGGCAAAAATTTTTGAAATTTAAGGAGTTAGCCAAAAATTTTGAACTACTCGTGTGTGTTATAGCACCCGAGTCGAATTGGATGCTAATGGTGAATTTTGACCCTTATTCAAGGATGAATGATACTATAGTTGTGGACCACAAATTGGCCGCAGATTGAAGCTGAAATATTTTCCAACTTTGAGGACCATTATGCGGCTGCAGAACCATATTGTGCTGCAGATCCCATTGCAGATCCAGCATGAGAAATTTCGGAAGGAGGTTCTACGGTCCATTATGCGAGCGCCGAATTGGTCTGCGGATCGCAGACCTGTCACAGAGTGACGCAGAAACGCGCAGTTATGGGGGGCCATTATGAGGTCCATTTTGTGGACCGCGTAAGTGTTATGCGGTCGCATATGCGACCGTACATCTACATCGGGGCTTCATTTTTCCAAATTTGTAACCCGACCCCCATTTCATTTATCTAGCCTAAGGGTCCATTTTTGGGGGATTATTTGACATTTTAGAAAGAGGAGAGAGCAATTCTAGAGAGAGGGAAGGGTGGACTAAGGATTTTATTACTCTACTTTGATAAAACCTTGGAATTCCATCAAAAGGAACTTGCTAGGGCTTCATAAAGGTAAGAATTTCTTCCCCCAATTCTTCAATTTTAGGTTTGGGTTGATTATGGGTGATGAGGGAAGATTTATCACATGCATAAGCTAATAGAGACTGTGGGGAAGTTGTTGAACCATCTTAGGTGGTTTTGTTCTTGAATTAGTTGAGGGAAAGGTAGAGTCATAATTGTAACAGCCCTTGCCATGTGAATTCCTCTAATCGTGCTTATAATTCTCTCCTCCTCTAAATATTGGCATCGTTAGGAGTGTTGGAACATTATTGTGGCACTATGAAAAGCTCTTTCGAGGTATGAAGGTTAAACTCTTCTTCTACTATCGGAATTCCCAAATCCTTGTAAAATTCTATCATGTGTAGCTGAACTTGAAACGCTATTGATGTGGGGTATTCAAACTAGTAAAATTGATTCCCGAATTGCGTAATGTGTTAGAACCTTTGTGTGTTAATGATTCTCTATTTTTGACTTAATTATGTTATACCCCTTTTGGGAAGAGATCTTGTATGAAATAAATATGATTAAATACTTATTTTTCATATGATGAAACTTGTCAAACATACACTTGATGAAACCTGTAGAGCTTGTGGTATTGTGAATACACCTCCACCTGCATGCATTGAGGTGAGGCGGCATGGCCGCTTTGTGTAGATTTTGTGATATTATGACTACACCTCCATCCTCATATACTGGGGTGAGGCGTCAGTGCCGTTTTGTGTAAAAGTAGTTGTAGAGGATCCCCCACTTAAAAATTTATAAATGTTATTGTAAACTCTTAGTAAATTTTCTGTGGCTTTAACTGCTAATATAAGCCTTTTATTGTTACCATAATTCATCATATTTATGTTGTACGTCCAATTTCTTGCATAGGTGTTTGGTTTTCATACTAGTACTATTCGACATGTACTAACGTCCCTGTTTTCGGGGGCGCTGCATCTTTAATGGATGCAGGTGATTCCACAGCAGAAGGCATCAAAGTGATAGCGGTACACTATATTCCAAGTCGACTTGGTGATCCCCACTTCATTTCGGGATCATGCATCTTTTGTTCTATGTGTATTATGTTTTGAGGTATAGCCGGAGCCTTGTTGCCAGCACTATCACTGTACTCTTTTGTATCTATTAGAGGCTCGTAGACATGATGTGGGTTGTGTATTGGTATTGGGAACAGTCAAGAAAGTAATGTCATATATGTATTACTAGTTCCACTTCAAACTATGAAAGTGTATATATTTTGAGACATTATTTATGGGTGTTTATCTTCTTTTATTTATGGGTGAGTTGGATAGAAGGAATTCTAGTAGGCTTGCTCGGCCGGATTATCTCGATTGAGCGCTAGTCGTGTTCACCGAGGTCGAGGAGTGACAGTGAGGATTCGAAATTGCGAACCCAGGGTTGCATTTGCGACTTCTGCAGCTGAACAAAGTAGTGGGATTTTGGGACTTAGCTTCATTAATAACATTTTTTAGCCGTAGACTCGGTGGGAGGCGATTTTGAGAGGTGATTTTCATATAATACTATTAGGTAGCTGAGTTTGATCAATTTTTTTATTATATAACATGATTGTTTATGAGATTTATCATCTAAATAATGAGAATTAAAGAGAATTTCTCGGGAATTTTGTCAATGTTTTGGAAAATGAATATTTGAGATTTGGGAGTCGAATTGGACTTGGATTTGAAAACAAAACACATATATGGACTCGTGGGGCTATGGGCAGTTATTATATACCCTTGACTCAGATTTTAACCGGGCGGGCTCGGGGTTGACTTTTGTTGACTTTTAGAAAAATTTGTAATGATCATAACTTTATTAATCGATATTGATTTTTCTTGCATTGTTGATATTATTAAGTTATCTTTTGTTAGATTTGAGCATTTGGAGGTAAATTATAAGGGAAAAGCTATTTTCGAGTGTTGAATTGGCCTAATTGATGTAAGTATCTTGCCTAACTTTGTGTGGGGGAATTAGCCCTTAGCATTTGGTCTATTTGGACTATGTGAAAGGATGTGGACATGAGTTGACGAATGTGTGCATGAGATTATGTGTGGTAATTGGCCGGATTAGACTCGTAGGCTATTAATATGCCTTGAATTGAAGTTGTTGTTATATGAAGCACATTTCATTGTTGATTTACTTTCCATACTTTTTTATTGTTGTTGTAATTCTTGTATACGTGGTAATTGAGCAGTGGGCTGCTTTGTTGTGGCATTGATATTGTTATTGAGAAATGTTGTGGCATGTGGGCACATGATGTGATTGAAATGCACATGCAGCGACATAAGGGTAGGTATGTATATCGATGTGCATGTGGTGAGACAAGGGTGTTTATGCGCGTGTTGCTAGTAAGGGAAAATACTTCATTGTGGTGCACACGCGGCAAGATAAGGGGGCTAAAGAACATGAAGCTATTTAGGGAAAATGTTATTAAAATGTGAATCTCACGCGGCATCCTAAGAATGATTTGTGAATTGTGACTTGTGATTTGTGATTTTTAGGTGTAGTACCTCGGGGCGATTCTTCTTTTATTCTTGTGATTGGTACAATTTGATGAGTTGAAATTTTTATTGTTTTCCTAAAATGAATCCACTTTGTGCATTAATTTCTTTAGTTAATTTGTTGTTATTACCTATTTAATTTTTGTTGTCGTTTATTGATTTTGCTTTTTGTTGTTAGCTGCTTATTGATATTCTGCACAGGTTTTAAGTCTAGTGAGTGTCTTGACCTGAACCTTGTAACTACTCAACCAAGGTTAGTCTTGGTTATTACTCGGTACCATTTGTAGTGTACTCAGACTATGCTTATGCACATTTTGTGCGGATCTAAGTACCTCTAAGCGAGCTGGTCATTAGAAGCTGACTATCAGAGTTGTTGCAAAGACTTCAAAGTATACCAACGTGTTGTTCGCAGGCCTCGGAGTCACCTTCTATTGTCCTTTTGCTACCGTTTATCTTATTTCTAGATAGTGTGCATTTATAGTGTACTCTAAAGCTTTTGACTCTGTACTATCGATTTTCAAGATGTATGACTATTGTTCAATTCTGGTTATGTTATGTCATTTATCAAATTTATATTTAATTTTAAGTTGGTTATTTCTGTTAAATCTCATCATCTGTTAGGCTTACCTAGTCTT
Source organism: Nicotiana obtusifolia (assembly GCA_002018475.1). Taxonomy (NCBI): domain Eukaryota; kingdom Viridiplantae; phylum Streptophyta; class Magnoliopsida; order Solanales; family Solanaceae; genus Nicotiana; species Nicotiana obtusifolia. The sequence continues at coordinate 16,244 of MCJB01050986.1, forward strand.
AGAGTGTCACGACCCAAACTGGAGGGCCATGACTAGCACCCGAACATACTTGCCGCGCACCAACGTACATTTTATCTAACTTTCTTTATTATCTTTTAAGGCTGACGAGATCAATATAAATGGTAGACATGGATCATGGACAACCAACAATAAAATATGATGACATGAACATACATAACATGGGATGACCAGACAATCAAGAAACTATATATAAGGTACAAGCTACCACACTACCATGAAAGACTATACAACAAAAACCAGCCAACAAGGCATATCAAACTATACATGAGTCGACACCTGCCCACGAGCCTCTAAAGGAACATAGGTACTTCAACATAGCCGGAACAAGGTCCCGACATACCCATAATGTCTATAACAAAAATGCATACCCAGACCACAACAAGTACGGAGAAGGGATCTTGCCAATCACCACTGAACTGGACAGCCTACTGTGGTGGGGGAGCTGCACCTGCCTATCTATCAGGACCTGCAGCACGACGTGCAGCATCTACAAATAAAAGGACGTCAGTACGAATAAAGTACTGAGTATGTAAGGCAGGGAACCATAAGTACGAACAGTAATGTAAGTAGGGATAGAGAATATACAACCTGTAACATCTGGGTACCTCTGAGGGCTACTGAGATGAAATGCATGATACATATGTATATATACATAAACTTTTAAAATATACGCCTCTGTGGGCATCATCGTCATCATATCATACCCGGGCGTACCCGGCCATCATAAGGCTCGGTAGAATCGTACCCGGCCACGTGGAGCTCGGTAAAACCCAACTGATCAGTAGTTTCACAATAAGTGCCATACTCGACCGACTATAGCGCAGCTCGGTAGAGTAAAATAGATACACATATACAATGCATGCTCGACTCATGAAAATACGTTCTAAGCCTTTTGGAGTGACGTAAGGTTGGTATCCTCTGTACACGTTATTAGGACTAACTCTTCACCATGAACATTATAAGAATCAGGAAGTACCAACAACATTGATAACATAAGAACAAGAGAAGCAACATCAAACGTTCCATAAGAGGGGAAACAATGCAAGTACTGCTAGCTTCTAAGAGTAGAGTTTCTTTGGAAGCTCATTCATTACATCATGTACCATCAGAGTCGTGCAAAAGAAGGAAAGGGATAGCCTCACATACCTTGTATATACTGCCCCAATCTCAAGCAACTATCACAACTCCTTAGTCTACAATAAGTGAAACGATACTATCGTTATCATTTAACCGTCATAACTATTATGTATCGACCACAACCTATTTTACAATGAAACGGACAGCACCTCCCCTATATATATGACTTCACACAATTCAAAACAATCACCAAACAGCCAAAACAACATCAGTAATAATCATATTGAGCCTCCCAAAACAGTCCACGGACAAGCTAATCACTTCATACATATGATGGTCACCGTAGTCGTGTTAAACGACCCGGAAATGTTACGAAGAACCATCAGACCACAACCCTAAATCTATTTGGTGTTTTTCCACACCCTTCTTCCTCCAATACTCCACAAAACAGTAGTAAAACACGTAGCCCAACAGCAACACAAAACAGTCCACAAAACAGTCTGCTACAAGTGAATAACTCGAACTCACGGCTTCCGATCACCGTCCCGTGAGTTCTTATATGTATAGAACGAATTACCATGAATCCACAGGAGAAAAAATGTATGAAAGAGAGCAGTAAACTTACCTTACTTTTTGGATAACTCAGCCCTTTCCTTGGTTCTTCAAACTCTAGGTTTCACCCCCAATTAGAACTTGAAAGAGATGGAAAATCGATTAGGGTTTGTGTGGGATTTTTGGGGAGGGGTTGCCGGGGTTCAATTTTATTTTGAAGGTCTGAAATAAGGATGAAATAACTGTGTTTATAATCCCTTAAAATTCCTCTCTTGGACGACTTTGGGACTTTTAATTTTGTCCTCTAATTTTGGCAAGTAGGTGATGCACCTACTTGTCACCTACCAATCTGCGCAGGTCTGTGAAAATATAATTATCTCTATACTCTGAGATCGTATTGACAAACGGTTTAATGCGTTGGAAATTAGACTCATAGATCTTTAATTTGGTAGGTAGATCACCCCGCAATTCCTTGTAAATTGGAAGAAAAGCTTAGAAAAATTTGACCTAATGTTTAAGTAAAATTATGAACCTAAGTTGCGACAACTTTTGTCAACTTTTGTTACATAACTCGTTTGACTTCAAGAATTATGATGCGGATATTATATGATTCAAATACCTTAAAAAATACTTCTTGAGTGTATTAAGCACCTCTAGGTTTACCCGAAAATATGAGTTACCACATCCTTGATTCGTTTAACTCCTAATATTTGTTAATCACCCTTGTACACCCCTATATCACTTAAGACCAATATGATTAACTTCCTATCATCTCAAAGATAATTAATTCTTGGATTTATGTTAAATAACATAAGGAATGAACTAACACGTGTGGATATGGGTTATAACATAAAGACTAAGTGCCATGATGATCCTCAAGGTGGGATTTGGGGTCGTGACAAAGGAGCACGCCCAAGAGGTACTCTTGAGACCTACTTCTCTAATTTTTGGCCGTCGATCGACGAGGCGTGTGGTGAAATTGAATGATCCAGCCTTTGATTAGAGAAGCTAGAGACAAGGTTTCCAACAATCTACTTGAAATCTCCGATTTGGCGGAGGGACGTGATAGCCAAACAATCTGATTATGTGTCTGGGTCGGAATTTGCAACTATACAATGGGATCCTATTGCCATAGCAGATAGTGCGATTTGTACAAGGTACAGAGTGGACGGTGTGATCTGTACTAGGTACTCCGATTGGAAGAGTGGACGGTGCGATATGTACAAGGTTCTCCGGTTGGCAAAGCGAATGGTGCGATATTTACAGCTCCATTTGGCAGAGCAAGTGAGTGACTCTAATTATGTCAGTAGACTAGCTCTAGGAAACCTGCAAAAAAACTAAAAGTTAGTCTCAGCTACATGAGATTGAACTGAATTAATTAATGAAATAAAAGAGAATTAAAAGCTCACGAGGTTGTGGTGAACCCGACGACAATTTTGATTCTGGCTGGCGCGATAAGGATTCTTGTTAATCCTTCCTTCAATGAGAATATCTTAGTAGGGGAGCGGAATTGATTCTGATTTTATCTTGCGCATTTTGATTCTTGTCAATCCTACGCTCAAAATAAAATTCATAGGAGGGGAGGGGTGTTGATTTGTGTTGATCGTACACTTGACCTTGGAAGACTCTGGTAAATGTGCCACGAGGCTCGGCGGGTGGAAAAGTAGGGTAAACATATTACAAGTACTTTTAGAAAAATTATATTTGAAGAATCATTTATGTTTATGACAAGAGTCATCGTTTTGGGATATGACATGTTTTGAAACCCCCTAGATGCGAATATCATCTCTGGATAGCTCTAATTTATTAATGATGTTCTCTAGATATGCCCCTTATGGCAGAGTTTCCTTGCTGAGATGATTATTTCCTAATCTAGACGATGCATTACAAGGGCTTTCCTAGGTGATGACCGAACCTTTTTAGGTTGCCATCATATCCAAAGGAATCAGGTCTGAGCGTAGTTCGAGGACAGGCGGCCTACATATCCAAACAAAATCGAGTCAATAGTTCGGTTGCAATAGATACAAAAGCAAAGATATGTAATTTGAAATTGTATGACCGAGTCTGACTCATACTACCTGCGAATCCAAATGGAAGCAGGTCAAAATGTAGTTCAATTACAATAAATGACTGAATCCGATAGGGATTGCCTACGTATTCTTATAAAAAGAAATGAAGTCATGGCGTAGATCCAAATATATAGAAAGGACATTTGGATTTTGTCGTATAAAGGGGGAGGATCGGACCATACGTGGGTTGCCTACGTCCCATTGTGGGAAGTTAGGTCAAGCGTAGTTCTATTACAAAAAAAAAAACATAGCTCTACTATCTTCGAATGTAGAATCTCTTGATTTCATCTAAATGGATGGCTTTTCTGCTCAATCTTCCATCCATCTCTGTGAAGATTAATGTTCCTCCTGGCAATACCCGATGGACCACAAAGGGACTCTGCAAATTTTGCATGAATTTCCCTTTATCTTCCTCTTAATGACCCAGCCAATATGTTGTTCATTCCTGAAGCGTATCCACCCTGTGATGTCCAACTTGGTTTCCTTAATGATCCTTCAATATGGTATCTCAACCTCTATGGGTATTACAGCTTTAGTACCATATACAAGTACGTATGGAGTTGCCCCAGTAGATGTCCTAATTGTAGTGCGGTAACCAAGTTGGGCAATTGATAACTTCTCGTGCCATTGCCTGTTATTGTCTACTATCTTTTGTAAGATCTTGATATTTTTGTTGGCTGCTTTAACTGCTCCATTCATCTGCAACATGTATTATGTGGAATTATGATAGACAATTTTGAACTTCTTGCAAGTTTCCCTCACGAGATCGTTGTTGAGGTTGGTTGCATTCTCAATTATGATTGACCTTGGGATTCCAAATCGGCATACTATGTTGTTACAGACGAAATCTGTCACCACCTTATTTGTAACGGCCTTGTATATAGAAGCTTCGACCCATTTGGTGAAATAATCGATGGCCACCAGGATAAAATCGACGCCCGTTTGACGCGGACGGTTCTATGGGTATAATTACATCGATGCCCCAAGCGTTGAATGGCCAAGGAGAACCCATTACATTTGACTAATTTGTTGGGACCCTGATGAAATCCCTGTGAATCTAATACATATGACACTTCTGCAGTGGCGAATACTGTCCCTTTTCATGGTCATCCAAAATATCCCGCCCTCTGAATTTTGCTAGCTAAAGTGAAACTATTCATGTGAGGCCTGAACTTTCCTGTATGTATTTCTTCCAACAATCTTGTTGCTTCAGCAGCATATATGCACCTTAACAATCCCAAGTCGGGTTGGTATAGGACTTCCCCGTTGAGGAAAAAGTGGTTCGCATCTTAATGCTTGCTCCTGATCGATAGTAGCACTATCTAGGTATTCTCTTGCCGCAAATAATCTCTTGATGTCATGGTACCAAAGTTTACCATCTGGATCTTCATCGACGTGAAAGCGGTATGCATGCTCATCCCGAATCTCTACTTTAATAGGGTTGATGTAATTCTTGTCTGGGTGTTGAATCATGGATGACAACGTTGCAAGAGCATCGGCAAATTCATTCTGGATTCTAGGAACATGTTTAAATTCAATCTTGGTGAACTTCTTACACAATTCCTTTATGTAATGCAAGTCGGGAAGGATCTTGATGTTCTTGGCAGTCCATTCTCCTTGGACTTGGTGGATCAACAAATCAAAATCTCCTACGTCCAAAAGTTCCTTGATATTCATACTAACCGCCATCCTTATCCCAAGGATGCAGGATTCGTACTCCGTCATATTATTTGTACGTGGGAACTTTATCTTGGCTGAAATCAGATAATGTTGCTCTGACTCAAAGATTAAGACTGCCCCGATTCCTACTTTCTTGAAATTTTCATGTCCATCGAAGAACATCCTCCATCCTTGGTAAGAATCTGAAATGTCTTCTCCTGCGAATAATACTTCTTCATCTGAGAAGTATGCGATAAGTGGGTTGTACTATTTTTCCACCTAGTTTTCTGGGAGGTGGTGAGCTAGAGCTTGTCCCGTAATAACCTTCTGCATCACGTACACAATATCAAATTCACTGAGAAGGATCTGCCACTTTACTAGCTTTCCAGTTGGCATTGGCTTTTATAAGATGTACTTGAGTGGGTCGAGTGTGGATATCAAATATGTTGTGTAGGCTAACAGGTAATGTCTCAACTTCTGGGCAATCCAAGTTAAAGCTCAATGCATCCGTTCCAACAAGGTGTATCTGGCTTCATACGACGTGAATTTCTTGCTCAGGTAGTAAACGACCTGCTCTTTCTTTTTGGTGTCATCATGTTGCCCCAACACACACCCAAATGTATTATCCAAGAAGGATAGATATAGTAACAATGACTTCCTTGCCTTATGAGGAACCATCAATGGCGGACTAGACATGTACACCTTGATTATGTCGAAACCTTTTCTCCATTCTTCCATTCAATTCGTGGCGGCTTCTTTCTTCAATAGCTTGAAAATTGGTGGACAGATTACTATTGACTGGGCTATGAACCGGTTGATGTAATTCAATCACTTGAGGGAACTCATTACGTCCTTCTTCCTTTTAGGAGGAGGCAAGTCTTGAATAGCCTTGATCTTCGAGTGTCTAATTCTTTCCCTTTCTTGCTGAAGATGAAACCCAACTATTTCCCAGCGGGAACTCTAAATGCACACTACGCAGGGTTCAACTTCAAATAGTACCTTCGAAACCGTTAGAAAAACTTTCTTAGGTCACTTAAATGATTCGTACTCTTTCGTGACTTGGCATCCACATATACTTCAAAATAGATTAATGATCCTGGGTCATAGGATCAATTAGATCAACAGCTCAATTTTTTAGTCTATAAAATAAAATAAAAATAATTTTGAGGACAAATCGCGAGCCGTTGTATCATTTTGATCCAACGGTAGAGATAAAGGGTGACAAAAATTAAATTAAAAAGAGAAAAGCATGAATGATCTGGACCGTTGATGAATTTTATGAATGGTCCTAGTGCATAGTGTTTCATTTTTGAGGGATTTTGGAGTGGTGATGTGTCAGGGATTGGCGGAGAGCGTGTGGCATGGATTTCCAAGTGGGTGTGGGTGGCTTGGGCTTTGGATGGGTCATATCTGCTTTTGGGCCAAACTGATTGAGATATGAAAGAATAGGCTAAATTTAAGATTACATTAGCCACTTTAATCAAGATTTATAAATTGCAAATGTAGCCTGTTTTAAATCTTAACCTCATTTCCCATAATTATATTAAATAAACTTCTTTAATTCCAATAAAATATAACTAATTACAATTAACAAATATATTATTAACTAATTATTATAAGATAATTTTATCTTACCAAAATAATTAAAAATACCTCATAGTTATATATATATCAAAATTATAAAAGTTGATTGGTTGATTAACTAAAATAATATAGGTGGTACAACTGTAATTATTTAAGACTAAATTAGCTATACAATCATAGGAATATAATTAATATTAATATCTATTATTACCGCTATTATTACATATTACATATATTCCCATAAAAATTGATAATTTGAATAACAATTTCGTGGCGGCTTCTTTCTTCAATAGCTTGAAAATTGGTGGATAGATTACTGTTGACTGGGCTAAGAACCGGTTGATGTAATTCAATCACTTGACGGAACTCATTACGTCCTTCTTCCTTTTAGGGGGAGGCAAGTCTTAAATAGCCTTGATCTTCGATTGTCAAACTCTTTCCCTTTCTTGCTGAAGATGAAACCCAACTATTTCCCAGCAGGAACTCCAAATGCACACTACGCAGGGTTCAACTTCAAATTGTACCTTCGCAACCGTTCAAAAAACTTTCTTAGGTCACTTAAATGATTCGTACTCTTTCGTGACTTGCCATCCACATATACTTCAATATATATTAATGATCCTTGGTCATAGGATCAATTAGATCAACAGCTCAGGTTTTTAGTCTATAAAATAAAATAAAAATAATTTTGAGGACAAATCACGAGCCATTGTATTATTTTGATCCAATAGTAGAGATAATGGGCGACAAAAGTTAAATTAAAAAGAGAGAAGCATGAATAATCTGGACCGTTGATAAATTTTATCAATGATCCTAGTGCATTTTGTTTCATTTCTGAGGGATTTTGGAGTGGTGATGTGTCAGGGATTGGCGGAGAGCGTGTGGCATGGATTTCCAAGTGGGTGTGGGTGGCTTGGGCTTGGATGGGTCATATGTGCTTTTGGGCCAAACTGATTGGTATATGAAAGAATAGGCTAAAATTAAGATTAATCACATAGCCACTTTAATTAAGATTTATTAATTGCAAATGTAGCCTGTTTTAAATCTTAACCTCATTTCCATAATTAAATTAAAAAAAATTCTTCAATTCCAATAAAATATAACAAATTACAATTAACAAATATATTATTATCTAATTATTATAAGATAATTTTATCTTACCAAAATATTTAAAAATACTTCATAGTTATATATATTAAAATTATAAAAGTCGATGGGTTAATTAACTAAAATGATAGAGGTGGTACATTTGTAATTATTTAAGACTAAATTAGTTATACAATCATAGGCATATAATTAATATTAATATCTATTATTACCGCTATTATTACATATTACATATATTCCCATAAAAATAGATAATTTAAATAACAATTTTAAAAACACCTTATTACCTTATTGTTGACAAGAAGTGTAATAATTTAATTACAGTAAGGGAAGGCCAAAATTAGTTGTCAAGACCCTATCTTCGTTAGAGTCCGCGAGCCGGATTCCCAAATTAGCCAACCGATGAAGCTCCTTGGCCACCGGCCTCTGGTGTGCCTCCAGGTGAGCCAAACTACCCGTGGATTTCCGGCTAAGAGCATCGGCCACAACATTAGACTTTGCTAGATGATAGAGAATGTTGATGTCGTAGTCTTTAAGTAACTCAAGACATCTCTATTGCCTTAGATTCAACTCTTTCTGCCTAAAGATGTATTGAAGACTCTTATGGTCAGTAAATATGTCCACATGGACCTCATGCGGATAAGGACGCTAAACCTTCAATGCAAATACTATTGCCGCAAGCTCTAAGTCGTTTCCTGAATAATTCATATCGTGATTCATGAGTTGCCTTGAAGCATATACAACCACTTTGTCATGTTGCATTAATACATACCTCAATCCTAGCGTTGAAGCATCATAGTATGCGACAAACCCATTCATACCTTCTGGAAGGGTCAACACATATGTCGCGGTCAACCTTGACTTCAAATCTGGGAAACTCCTTTCACAAGCATCTGAGCACTAAAATTTAGCTGCCTTTTGTACTAATTTAGTCAATGGAGATGCAAGAGAAGAAAACCCCTCCAAGAACTTCCTGTAATACCTAGCTAAGCCTAACAAATTGTGAATCTCTATCGGAGTTGTGGGTCTAGGCCAATTCCTCACTGCTGGTACCTTTTGAGGATCAACCTTGATTCCCTCATTAGAGAAAACATGACACCCCAGAATGTGACGGACTCGAGCCAAAGCTCACATTTCAAAAACTTTGCATACAACTTGTGTTGATACAGAGTTTGCAAAACTTCCCTGATATGATTTGCATGGTCCCCTCGACTTCGTGAATACACTAGGATATATCGTTGATGAACACTATCACAAATGAGTTAAGGAATGGCTTGAAAAATTAATTCATAAGGTCCATGAAAGCTAGAGCATTCGTCAGCTCGAGAGATATCACCAGGAACTCAAAGTGCCCATAACGGGTCCTAAAAGCTTCTTACGGAATATCCTTCTCCCTTATCTTCAATTTGTGATACCCCGACCTTAAGTATATCTTGTAGAAGTACTTAGCACCCTCTAAGTGATCAAAGAGCTCATCTATTCTTTGCAACGTGTGCTGATTTTCTATATTGACCTTGTTGAGTTGTCGATAGCTGATATACATTCCCAAGAACCCATCTTTATTCCTTGCAAAGAGAACTTGTGCGCCCCAAGGCGACACACTCGGTCATATGAAACCTTTCTCTAGTAGGTCTTTCAATTGATCTTCCAATTCTTTCAATTCTTCCGGAGCCATTGTATTGGGTGGAATTGATATAGGCTATGTTTCTTGCAAAACATCCATCCCGAAATCAATCTCCCTATTTGGTGGAACCCCAGGAAGATCATCAGGAGATACAACCCAAATTCATTCTCAAGCGGCATGGACTGAAGTGTCGGTGCCTCAACAGTCAGTGTCTGTGACTCGGACCAAGTGGTAGATACATCCCATGTTCATAATCTTCGTTGCCTTGAGGTAAGAAATAAGTCTACCCTTTAGAACCACATCATCCCCTCTTCAACTCAATTGTCAAATCATTTGGAAACTCGAATCTAACGGTTCTAGTTGGGAAATCAAGCTTGGAAAAACAAGAGTAAAGCCAGTACATTTCCATTATTACATCAAAATCCACCACTACCAATTCATTGAGATCAACTGTGGTGTCTCGACCATGCATTGTAACAGTACAATCCATATAAAATAGTGTGGACATAATATATTAACCAATTGGAGTAGATATGGAGAACGGCTCATGAAGTTGTTCTAGTTCTGTCCCTATAAGGCCCCGTTAAAAACAATTTCCTAATGATTTAAGATTTTAAAGTGCGCCAGCGAAATTTGAGGATAACATATTTGAGTATTAAAGGAGACCTAAAAGTAGGACCACCACATTTTGAAATAAAAATATATGTTTAAGGTGAGTTGGAACATACTAAAGATTTTTTTGAATGGCAAGAATTTGTGCAGAACAAGTTGGATACATTAAGTGAAAAGGATGTCTCAATTCATACAAGATCCTACTTCAAACGCATGTTTCTACCAAACTATAAAGAATTAGGAGGTGATCTACCTATTTAATTAAAGCTCTTTGAGTCTAGTTTCCAATGCATCAAACCGTTTGTCATTTGGATATTTCTACAGAACGTTATGGCCATTTTACCGGACCTATGCCATATGCGCGCCCAGATGTGCGGCTGTGCATATTAGAGGGTATCCTGCCTTGTGTGTGCGGCCAAATGTCCGGTAATATGCCCAGGTGCGCGTTCGCACATGTACGAGCCCATTAAGTACCCCCAAGGCCGGGTAGAGAGAGGGGCTAAGTCATTTCTTTGTGCTAGGGCTTGCATATCAAGGGGAATCCGTCCTATACTTCCCTCCCATGAACCAATGTAATGTTTTTGGAGTATTTTGAGTTGATTACTACTCCTAAACACCTATATTAACTAGTATTAACCTTGAAGATCCATAGATTTCTATTCAAAACCCCAAAATGGTCAAGAACACTATAAGTTGGGATTTTTAAGAGTCTCACTGCAAGAGATATGTCTCTCTAACTAATCTATGGTGATATTTTATGTATGAGATATGTGGTATGACTTGTGGGATGGTGATTGGAAGCAATAAGTGCCTAACCTAGGTTGAGTTGGTGTTGTAGAGATTGTAAGATGGTTTAATTAATGAGATTGATGGTTTGGGTGTGAATTGTTGGGCATACATGTGCTAATGGAAGTTGTGGATGGCCTTGAGAAGATTGTATGGTGAATCATTAGTGTGGAAGGTGGTTTTTAGGTGAAGAAATGAGGTTGTAGATACACATGCACATTAGATGTTTGATAAAAAGTCTAAACGACCTAGATTATAGAATTTTTACTAATATTGGTACAATTGAATGATGTTGATGTAGATTGAAGTTGTAAGAGTAGTGGGTGGTTTTAGTAGCACTAAAAAGCTCCATCAAGGTATGTTGGCTAGTTTACTCTCTCAGAATTGAATTCCATGATGTTCCCGTAAGTTTCAAATATGGTTGGCTCAAGTTCCTAATTCCTATGTTCCGAGTTATTCCTTATATACTTGACTATTCCGAATGAGCCTTATGTCGAAAGATATATGTTCAAAGTACGGGTTGTGTATTAAAATGTTATGGCTTTGAGTCATGTTCGAAATGAAAGCTAGTATGCCAAATTATGTGAGAAAAGCTCGACATGCTTAAGACTCTAAATTGCCCATATGTGTACCTAAAGTCTTTATAGGAAATGCGTTGTTGTTGATAATCTAGATGCTCCAAAGTGAAAGAAGTAAGTTGAAGATATAAAGCGTGACTACCGTGCAAATAATGAAAGTTATACTTGTGGGTAGAGGTGCCAATAAAATGAGATGATGTGAGAAAGATTATGAAATGAGCTTAATTCAACTGTTCCAAAATTACTTCAAAAGTAGATTTGCCTAAAAGCTTATGCCCTCAAGTCATGCCCCAATGTGGCTGTTTTAGCTAATGCTATGCTTTGTGAGTATTTTCAATGTCTTTTGTGTTCTTACATATTCATGAGTGGAAATTGTGTATTGACCTTTTTAGGGAAAAGTATTTGAAGAATAAATGGTGTGTTACTTATTTATGATTTTAACTTGCGCACCGATTGCACATTATTGTACTCCATTTCTTGGAAAGAAATCTATTGTGCTTAAATTCTTCATTTCTAATGAACTTAAAGTTGTAATTTCTGAAATATTATATATGTTGATATTTATGATAATACATGAGAGTAAAGAAATAAAAGTGTAGAATATAAAATACAGTCATTGTGCCATGAAAGAAGAATCATATGTATGGCCAAGAGAGCCAATGAAATAATGATGTTATAAGTGGTTGAAAGCACCAATGAGGCTATAAATGGTGTTAAAGGGTATGGGGTAAATGCAATTATATTTCCATTTCCCTTGTATGAAAACCAAATATGTTTTTCAATTGGGAGTATCGTTAGTCACCGAGGAAGGTAGGTTGACAAACCTAACCCCGGTATACACCTCCACCCACATGCATTAGGGTCAGGGTGCAGGGCCACTTAGTGTAGAGATTGTGATTGTGAATACACCTCCACCCACATACATTGGGGTGAGGCGGCAGGGCCGCTTTGTTGTAGAGATTGTTATTGTGAATACACCTCCACCCATATTCACTAGGTTGAGGCGGCAGGGCGCTTTGTATAGAGATTGTGATTGTGAATACACCTCCACCCACATACATTAGGATGAGGCGGAAAGGCCGCTTTGTGTAGGGATTGTGGTATTGAAATTATATCTCCACCCGCATACGTTGGGGTGAAGCGGCAAGGCCGCTTTGTGTAGGGATTGTGGTATTGAAATTACACCTGCACATGCACACATTGGGGTGAGGCGGTGGAGCCGCTTTGTGTAGAGGTTGTTACAAGGGATCTTGCAACCAAAAATAATACTCTCTTCGTATTTGGAAATTATTATGGTTTAACTTGGCATTTGGATATCATTGATTGTTGATTGTTGTTTCCATGGTTTTTCCCTTTCTTACATTGACATTCTATTTTGAAAGAGGACAGTTAGCTTTACATACTTGTACTATTCCATATGTACTAACGTCCCTTTTGCCGGGGGCGCTACATCTTCAATGGATGCAAGTGGTTCATCAGCAGGCAGTTGTGGTCCTCGTTAGCAGTCACTTTCTATTCAGCGGGTTTTGGTGAGCCCTACTCTATTCCGGGTCTGATGTCTTTTGATGTTGCACACTATGTTTTGATGTATAGCTGGGCCTTGTTGCCGGCACTTCCATACTACTTTTCTGTTGTACTTAGAGGCTCCGTAGACAGGTTCTAGGTGGTGTTTGATGTTGGGAATTATACTAGTAAGTGTTAGCATTGGGCAAACCTGTTTTTCATCATATCTATAAATTTGTAATATTTTGGAAATCATAAATGAGAAAAAGAATGTGGAACACTTGAGTCTTCTCAAGTCTATCACTTGTGCTAATTATTATGTAGTTAAGGGGCTAGGTTGGATAGAAGGCATCTAGCAGGCTTGCTCGGTTGGGTTCACTTGGTTGAGCGCCTATCACGCTCCTTGAGTTTGGGGCGTGACAACATTTGTATCATAGCCAAAGGTTTTAAAGTGTCCTAGGATGTCTCGGAGCTGTGTCTAGTAGAGTCCTTCTTATTGGTGTGTTGTCAACCACATCTATAATTAGGAGGCTACTTGGGCATTTAGGAATTTAACTATTATTTGATACTCTAGATCGTGCGATACAGCTCAAGATAGGAAGTTAATTTCTTCGTCATGTCTCATTTTCTAGATGAGTAACCCACGAGTTTAAGACAATGAGGTGAGATTGAAAGAACCAGTTGCTAGGGGAACTGTCCTTCTTCCTACCAATGTATCGCACCACCATATCATGTGGTGAGAGCACCTAAGAAATGAACGAGGATTGTTGGCACCAACAAGCCAGAATGTCTGATATGTAAGAAGCGCCACTCTGGTTCATGTTGGATGACTTTTGAAATACGTTATGGTTGTGAAAAGAGGGGGCACAAGAAGATCAAATGCCCTAGGTTTGGTACACCCATCTCCGTCTGCCTGACATGCGGGAAGGAACATTTGGCGTCGTGTTGTGTGTATGCTCATGAGCGTGTTAGGGGTGGGAGGCTTGGGAAATTTCAAAGGCCCACACAATAAACCGCTACAAATATTGTTACTCCCACCATGAAGGCTTGGAGGAGGGATAAGGGGGATGTTTATTATGTATGCAAAATGGTTAAAAGTCAGGTTAGTAGGGTGAGTCATCTTAGTGGACCTCATACCTGTTGCATGAAATGGAGGAGATGTCATTCGGGGGTATGTCACTATGGTACCAATGTATGTTATGGATGTGGAGTCGAGGGGCATCGGTTAAGGTACTGTCCTATCAACCTAAACTCATCAAGCAAGTCACTCCTTAGTACATCATTATGAACACGCATAATTTTTCCTTGTTGTATATGTACATCTATATTGAAGAGCCTTTATAAACACGATCTTATCAATACGTTGAATCACTAAACATTGCATATACCTACTCTTTGAATGAGATGCAGTTTTCGTGAAGCCTCTTGATAAGAATTCTCTTATTTACGACCTCTTGAGGAATTGAGTTGTATAATTATGTCCTTGAATTGAGTTATAACTCTAGGATTAATACTTCCTATTTGCTTTCCTAAATTCTCAACAAGAGACTATACCTGATGAATTTCTTACAAGAACCTTTTGATTCAAATAAATAACATCTGCTCACTTGTGCTTATGAATGCACAGTCATAAAGTTTACCCATGTGATATCAAATCCAATGTATAGCGGCCTATTGTTGAGATCCTTCTTGTGCCACTCTTTTTCTCTCCGGTGTATGTGGCTCATATGGTTTGAACAATCACTTTACTCCATTGTGAATATTATCATGAATCCTTTTCACTGTCTAGTGACACGAGAGCATGTCTTAGTGCCTATCATATGTGTACATGTCAATTGAAAGGGGTCACTTATCCGCATAAAAGTTTCTGGGAAATTTGAGATTTTCACAAATTCGTCACGGGTAGATGTCTTGCTTGCCCATCTCAGTATGACTTTCATGTCCACTTAGATCATTCCGTGTTAAGTAGATCATTTTGTTCCTAGTATTGTAGTTGCCCATAAAGTGGCCTTATATTGCAGCTTCAAAGTATTATGGCGGAAATGTGTCTAGCTCATAGAAAAGTGTTCATTCTCTCTAATCAATACATGATTTCATCCCAACATTAAGATGTCATAGCTACATGATTTCCCTCGTGTGTGGTTGAAATTTATGCAGCCTTACAATGAATTTTCCTCCACACTTCAGGTGGATGTTTCAGATTCTAGCACATATGATGAGCATACTAATATTTTTGTTTTTGGTAAATATGGCTTTTATTAATTAGCAAAATATACAGAAATGGAGGGGGACATGAACCTTACCTCCCCTAAAAAGTACATGTACCTTGTCTTTGTAAAGGTACCTAGGAAGTGGTAAGTGGTTAGATGGTGTGTGTGTTTGATCCTCCACACTTGGTGATCAAATATTTCTAAATGTGTAGGGCATGTCAGACCTAATGTGATGTAATGACTATCTATCTTATAATATTGATAGATTTTCATATGTACAAAAGCGATGAGAAGTAAGTCTAGGTCGACTATACTAAATACATGTATTCCTACTCTTACTGAATAAGTGAAAGGTAATTTTCTTGTCCCATTGCAAATGTTTTTGGAAAAAACTTGGGATTGTCTGAGAAGTGTATCATATGGCTTGGAGGAGTACCGATCCCCTTTGTTCTGCCACAGTTGAGGATACTCTGCAAAAGTGAGCCATTTAGAGTAGCAGTGGCATTCTCTATTGAAAGTGGAAGTCTGACTGAGGGTGTCCTGCTGCTTGTGAAGGCTACTGTAGATTCTCTGAGTGCTGTTGTTCCTTTTGTCTCTAAATTCTGTGCTTCCTTTATATGATTGCTGGCTTGATTCCTGATCATCATGCTGCTGCTGCTGGCATTTGTTATTGACTTTGCAGTTTGTGTTTCTGTTGTTGCTGTTGGATTTGTTGTTTATGTGTTTGCTTGATGCTGTTGCTGCTGCTGTTTCTTTGATGGTGCTTCTAAGTGCTGTGATGTTGCTAGTTGTTGTTGCTGATGTAGGCACTTCTGGGATTTGTGCTGATATTGTGTTGTTGTTACCTCTGCTGCTAATGTTGTCCTGGTGTCTGCTGGTGTATGAGTTACTGATTCTGGAAGCAATGAAGATGCTGAGGATATTGGTTGCCAATATGGAAAGCTTGGATTGTCTGTTTGTTGCTGCATTTTTATTAAAGTGAAACCTGATAAGAAGTAGTTTTGATGGTTGAATATCAGTTTTGTTGTTGACTTTGGTGCTGATAGTTAAGTTGTTTACACTGCTGCTGACTTTACTGATGAAGCTGCTGCTGATATTCATGTTACTCTTGGTGCAAGGTGGAGTTGGTCCAGTGTTGATCCAAAGAGAGATGTCCTGGATATTGTGTTTGAAGATTATGGTGCTCCAGTGAGAAGTATTGTTTGTATAGGAACATGGTGATTGATGCAATTGCATTAGACTGAGCACTGGGGGTGCTAATACCACACAATGCAATTGCGCCAATAACCTGAACCTATAATAACAGTTTCCTGTAATGATGATTCTGCTGTTGTTGATGATGCCACTGTTTCTGTTATGATTGTTGCAGTTATTGCTGATGTTGGTGCTATTGATGATTGTCTGTTGCATTGTTTCCTTGGTTTGCTGCTGGTTAGACCATTGTGATCTGCTGTTGCTGCCTTTGCTTGAGTGTTTCTTGCTGGAGCTTTTGCTGCTTCTGTAGCATTTATGATCACTGTTTCTGTTTCCATTGTTTCTGTCACCCCTGTTGCTTCTTGCTTTGCTGTTTGTCTGTGACAGTAGATAAATGAGTTGCTGGTGTTGGTGTTGCTGACTCTGCTGTACCCTTTCTTTCCTGGTTTTCCCTGTGTTGCACTTCCCTATTCCTACTATCTTCAGATGGAGTGATTGTAGTAGGCTAGTGTGTAGGTATTGCTAGCCTTAGTGTGCTGTTAGTCTAGTTATTCTGTGGTTCAACTCATCAATCCTACTGATCATCTGATGGACTGCTGTTGTATCCTTGCTGTTTGATCTCTGCTGCTTGTCCAGATAGTTTGTCTGCTGGTTTGACAAGTTTAAGAGAAGTGTTGGCAGTGAGTAGTTAGCTGAGCATACTGATTTGGAAAACAAGTTTGTTGTATTTGTAATCCTCTCATATAGGATCAACTATTGTGAAGGATTAAGCTGTCAGAGTGATAATAATCTCACAAGTGTTCAACTTCTTTTTTCATCCTCATTGGCTTGTGGCATATCTATTCCTTGAGTTGGTGAAAAGAATGTAATGCAACTACATGTATTTTGAAACCCATATCACATTCAGGGTGCCAAAATATTCTCATTTTGAGTTAAACTGATTTTCTCTACATTCCAAGAGGCGACTGGTGTCACGTACTTGGCTATTTCTCTTTGAGTCCTACTATTGCCAAACAAGTAACATATGGAATAAAACAATTGTTGTTGTCCTTTTCATGACTCATAGTCTTCCAAGAATAACTTGCGCTAATGTCTTTATCCTCCCGACCATGCCTCCCATATGTCACATGTCTAAAATGACTCATTTCTTTTAAATCTCGGAATCATGAACATGGTCCCTACATTATTAGTGCCTACTAGGCAACTCTATGCCTCTTTTGTAGAATCAATGATGTCATCAAAATGATTAACCATGTCAGCTCTATTAGTAGTAACCTTCATAACTCTTAGGATAAAACCTCCTAAAATGCCCTGCTCAGCACATTTATGGATTATTGAAGAATTTCTGCCCAATATCGGACTCGTCATTCCTATTTATAGTAACCTATAGGGGTTGAAGGTTCAAACATGTCAGAGAAGAAGCATCATCCAGTAACCAAATATATTGGATAGGAAATTTTATGATCTTATTCATGCTAGCATATCTTACAGTAATTGTTAGAGGACGTCAAGGTTTTAGTTTGGGTGTTCGACGTAGAGATTTAGAGTTGAAGAAAGTGAACGAGCTATTCTCTATTCTTTCTCCACGAGGATGTTATGTGAATTGCTAATAAAGGTAAAGTATGTGTAGTCACATTATGAAATCTCGAAGGAAATAGGCCAAACTATGAGTATGATGTTTCCCCATCGTTGTCCTCCATATATCCGGTGTTTCATGTGTCTATGTTTAAGAAGTAGTTGTAAATCCTTTTGTCTATCGTTCCGGTGGAAGCTAGAGAAGGTGAAGCAAATGGATAATCGGCTTATGAGGGGTATCTGTTTGTCATCCTTGTTAGATAAGTTTGGGAGTCGAGATTGCCTCCGTTAATGTGCTATGGCGAATTCTGTGAGTCGAGAAGGTCACCTTGAAGGCCGAAAGTGTTGTGGAAAGAAAATACTTTTATTTGATTGTATAGCAAATTGTTGTGATTTGAAAGGTATTTTCTATGTGTTATGATTTAATTATGTGCAGCTCATGTCCAGATATCACTCTTGAAAATATAATGCCTGTAATATCGAGATCAGTGTTGTTGATATACATTGTGATGCTTTGTCGAGTTGTGGATGTATCGATAGGGTGGTTTTGGGGAAACTATGGCAGGTGGTTAGGCCCAATTGTAGGGGAGACACTGCCGAAATTTCTGGAAGTTTAGGGAGTTAGTCAAATATTTGGAACTGCTGGAGTGTGTTATAGCAACTGAGTCACATTGGGTGCTAATGCTGAATTTTGACCCTCATTTGAGGACAAATGATCCTGGGGGGGGGGGTCATGTATGGCTCTGGAAAAAAAATTCCTATGATTTAAGATTTTAAAGTGTGCCAGCGGTATTTGAGGATAATGTATTTGAGTATTAAGGAGACATATGGGATAGGACCACATCATCTTGAAATGAAAATATATGTTTAAGGTGTGTTGAAACATACTAAGGAGTTTTGTGAATGGCAAGAATTTGTGTGGAACAAGTTGGATACATTAAGTGGAAAGGATGTCTTAATTCGCACAAGATCCTACTTCAAATGCTTGCTTCTACCAAACTATAAAGGCTTAGGAGGTGATCTACCTATCAAATTAAAGCGCTTTGAGGCTAATTTCCAACACGTTAAACCGTTTGTCACTTGGATATTTGTACAAAATGTTATGGCCATTTTACCGGACCTATGCCATATCCGCGCCCAGATGGTGGCCGCGAATATTATAGGGTATTTCACCTTGTGTGCGCGGCCAGATGCACGGTCACTTGCCTCGGTGCGTGACCGCGCACGTAAGAGCCCGTTAAATAACCCAAAAGCCAGGTAGAGGGAGGGGCTAAGTCATTTCTTTGAGCTAGGGCTTGCATATCAAGGGGAATCCGTCCTATACTTCCGTCCCATAAACAAAGGTAATGTTTATGGAGTATTTTGAGTTGATTACTACAGCTAAACACCTATATTAACTAGGATTATTCATAAAGATCCATAGATTTCTATTCAAACCCCCAAATTGGTCAAGAACACAACAAGTTGGGTTTTTCAAGAGTCTCACTACAAGAGGTATGTCTATCATCTCTAACTAATCTATGGTGATTATTTATATATGAAATATGTGTTATGACTTATGGGATGGTGATTGAATCCATAAGTGCCTAAACTAGGACTAGTTGGTGTTGTAGAGATTGTAAGATGGTTTAATTAATGAGATTGATGGTTTGGGTGAGAATTGTTGGGCATGCATGTGCTAATGGAAATTGTGGATGGCCTTGAGACGATTGTAAGGTTAATCATTAGTGTGGAAGGAGGTTTTTTAGGTTAATAAATGAGGTTGTAGAAACTTATGCACATTAGATTTTGATAAAAAGTCTAAACGACTTAAAGTAAAGAAATTTTACTAATATTTGTCCAGTTGAATTATGTCGAAGTAGATTGATGTTGTAAGAGTAGTGGGTGGTTTTAGTAGCACTAAAGAGCTCCATCAAGGTATGTTGGCTAAATTACTCTCTTAGAATTGAATTCCATAATGCTCCCGTAAGTTTCAAGTATGGTTGGCTCAAGTTCCTAATTCATATGTTCCGAGTTAGTCCTTATAAACTTTACTATTCCGAATGAGCCTTATGTCGAATGATATACATTCAAAGTACTGGTTGTGTATTAAAATTTTGTGGCTTTGAGTTGTTTTCCTAATGAAAGCTTTGAGTCGTTTTCCAAATGAAAGCTAGTATGCGAAATTATGTGAGATAAACTCGATATTCTTAAGACTCTAAATTGATCATATGAGTACCTAAAGTCTTGAATGGAAATGCCTTATTATTGATTCTCGAAAGTGAAAGAAGTGAGTTGAAGATATAAAGTGTGGCCACCATGCCAAGATTGAAAGTTATACTTATGGCTAGAGTTGCCAATGAAATGAGAAGATGTGAGAAAGATTATGAAATGAGAAAAGTAGATTTCCCTAAAAGCTTATGTCCTCAAGTCATGCCCCAATGTGGCTATTTTAACTAATGCTGTGCTTTGTGAGTATTTTCAATGTGTTTTGCGTTCTTACATATCGTGAGCGGAAATTGTGTATTGCCCTTTTTGGGGAAAAGTATTTCAAGAATAAATGGTGTGTTACTTGTTTATGATTTTAACTTGCGCATCGATTGCATATCATTTTACTCAATTTCTTGGAAAGAAATCTATTGTGCTTAAATTCTTCATTTCTAATGAACTTAAAGGTGTGATTTCCGGAATAATATATATGTTGATGTTTATGTAGATGATACATGAGAGTAAAGAAATTGAAGTGTGGAATATGAAATACAGCCGTTGTGCCATGAAAGATGAATCATATGTATGGCCAAGAGAGCCTATGAAATAATGATGTCGTAAGTAGTTGTGAGGCAAATGCAATTATATTTTCGTTTCCATTGTATGAAAATCAAAAATATTTTTAATTTGGGAGTATCATTAGTCACCGAGGAAGGGTAGGTTGACATAACCTAACCCCGGTATACACCTCTACCCACATACATTGGGGTGTGGCGGCAGGGCCGCTTTGTATAGAGATTGTGATTGAAAATACACCTCCTCCCACATACATTGAGTTGTGGCGGCAGGGCTATTTTATGTAGGGATTGTGGTATTGAAATTACACCTCCACCCACATACCATGGGGTGAGGCGGCAGGGCCGCTTTGTGTAGGGATTGTTGTATTGAAATTACACCTCCACCCGCACACTTTGGTGTGAGGGGGCGGGGCCGCTTTGTGTGATTACAAGGGATCTCCCCACAAAATATAATACAATCTTTGTATTTTGGAAATTATTATGTTTTAACTTGGCATTTGGATATCATTGATTGTTGGTTGTTCTTTCCATGGTTTTTCCCTTTGTTACATTGGCATTCTATTTTGAAAGAAGATAGTTAGCTTTTCATACTAGTATTATTCCATATGTACTAACGTCCCTTTTGCTAGGGGCGCTGCATCTTCAATGGATGCAGGTGGTTCATCAGCGGGTAGCTTCAGTCCTCATTAGCAGTCACTCTCTATTCAGCAGGTTTTGGTAACCCCTACTCTATTCCGGGCCTAATGTCATTTGATGTTGTACATTGGGTTTTTAGGTAGAGCTGGGGCCTTATTGCTGGCACTTCTATACTACTCTTTTGTTGGACTTAGAGACTCCGTAGACCGATTATGGGCGGTGTTTGATGTTGAGAATTAAACTAGTAAGTGTTGATATTGGGAAAACATGTTTTTCATCATATCTATAAACTTGTAATATTTTGGAAATCATAAATGAGAAAAAGAATGTGGAACACCTGACTCTTCTCATGTCAATCACCTTTACTGATGATTATGTTGTTAATGGGTAAGGTTGGGTAGAAAGCATCTAGCAGGCTTGCTCGGTCGGGTTCCCTCAGTTGAGCCAGTCGCTCGCCGAGTTCGGGGCGTGACAATCCCGAATTCAATGGCAACATAAGGAGTGACATATGATAATGTAGATAAAGATCTATAAGAGCGTACACATCAAGAGATTGAATGTTCAATATACCTATGAAAACATTTGGAGAAGCCTCAGAACTTTAGGGTCTATCATAGCATATAATCTACTAGGTACTACCGAACCTTGCGCACCAACTCTAGCTGCACCACGCCCTGTGGGTGCTAGAGTACCCTGAGCAGTGGGAGGTGTTAAGGAAGTAGTAGCAGATGAACTGGTCAGTTGTACCATACCACTGCTAGCATTCTGACGGGATGAAGGGTTGTATCTCTGAATGTGACACCTAAGACCGCATCCATGGAATACACCCAAGCCTAGGAGGCAAATTCATGGATGCTTCTTCCCACACATAGAACACGAGGGCCTCTGTTACAGCTGAACGTTTCCGCCTGACCGACCATGCTTAAAAGTTCCCATGTTGCCCTGATATGGCCTAACACGACCTCACTGTTGCTGACTGGGCCCGTATGGCGGTGCACTAGCTAAAGACTGAGCAACTAACTATGACAGTCTAGATGACCCTCTCCTGAGTAATGCTTATCTGCACCACCACCATTTAAAGAGCCACTAAAATTACACTCGGAGTGGGCGTTCTTGTTGTGATCTCGCTCCATCTTGCTTTTTAACTTTGGAGTTTTCATGGCATGAGAAATGCCACTGTCTTCCCATAATTCATATCATAACTCAAGGCAGCAATAGCTTCCTCATTAATAACCATAGAACTAAGTCCTTGCACAAACCAGCGCACCCACGCCTCCATATTGGGCAACATGTAGAGGACATACCTTGAACTATTCACAAACTTCAGCTGGTAGTCCCACACACTTATGGTTCCTTGTTCCAAATTCTTGAACTCAGTGACACATTATGCCCTAGTCTCAGCAGACAAGAAATGATCGATACAGTTATAAGGAACAGATTCCACGTTGCCGGAGGGTTGCTTTCCTTGCGGTACTCTTCCCACAATTAGTACCAACTATATGCCACTTCCTTAGGAGATAAGGGGCCAATTCCACTACTTTTGTCTCAGTGTCATGCATAACGCAAAGGGTCTATGCATATCATCAATAGACTCTTGTGGGTCCTCCTCGGGCTTGGTAACCGAGAGTACCGGAGGATCCAACTGGAGGAATTTTTTCACCCTGTAACTAGCCGAATCCCATTGGTGACTGGAGGAAGTAGATGTGGAATTCACTCTCTGAGATTGGGAAGCCACTATCTGAGGCAACAATTGGATTGCTCCCCTAAGGACACAATCGAAAGCACTAGGACGAGAGAATGAAGCTAGAGGTGGAGCTGGTGTATCAGTTAGAGGAGGCATCTATACATTCTAAGTCAAAATCTTTCTAGGGTAATAGAAGTAAGAGGTGTAGTAGTTTGGGGAGTGCCTTAACGTGTTGTGTGCTCATCCATAGCCACGGGCACTGTATTGACCACCACTCTTGGGGTGCCATTTTCCCGTTGATAACTGCTCAAAACACACCAGATAACGGTAACAAACCTCATATAAAACAAAACCTTGCTCTAAAACCTTCGTACACTACTGATGATGAAAGAAACATACAGAAACTCATAACCACTCATCAGATCAACAAGTCACAGAGCCCTGTTTCGTCCGACAAGAACCAAAGCCAAATCCTAAGCCGACTTCCGATATTATTCCTCCATACATATTGTAATCAAATCTTATAGTACCCATTCTAGGTCCAATGGCCTCATCTCATCAAACACAACCATTCTAGTGACAGGCCATACAAATAATACCTAAAGCCATAAACCGTGCAACCCGTGCACCAATAAGCAACAATTCAAATGTACCAAACAATGAAAAATGACTCAAATAAGAGAACCGTCCCGCAAGCTCAACAAGTACCGCCACAAAGCAATGCTAAGAACCCATCACACACAGTAGAACCAAAACACACGAATCTATCCTAAATGATCATATCCCATCATAACCCAGCTGCAATACGTGACCCATCCAAACACCGATCCATATGAAATACCTCGAGCCCAAATGCTAAAAATCAACAACCATACGCAATTCGACACCAAGTACACAAGTGATGACCATAACCATGTAGAAGCGAATAACACTTTATACCACAGCCCGGAAAGAACATAACAAGGGCGCAATCAACCATTCAATACCCTAATAACCATCTCGCTCAAATTCCGCTACACGACCCAAACATACCCGTACCATGTGTGCATATGACCAACAAATCACAACCCCTTGTAGCATAGAAGAGTACTACATAGAACATAGCAGATATGAATGAGACCAGCTCTAGCCGAATGGCACATCCCTCAACAATAGCAGTACAGAGTCAACCAATCCGACTCGGTGTAGAATACACATCATCATTGGGCCTACCAATGGGCCTCAAATCAACTCAGGTCATCCACAGATAGATAAATAACCCTCCAAAAGTCCACGATGACCTTACAATGACACATACTATCATCTTAGTAGCTTTGGCCACATTTTCATAGTTCACAACCACAAAACAGTCTCCTTCTGAGAACTCCCAATCTCCAAATCCATAAAACACATGAATTACCATAGCCGATCCTTACTCCGCCACTCGAATAACTAACACATCTATCATACATAATCATCCCCGCGAGAAGTACCTCTATAGTTCTTCCATGCCACATAGCAAAATATGGACATCACCAGTCGATAAACCAAGCGAGTACCGCAATACCAACAAAGCATCCGTAAGTCAAAACTCAGTGCACTTTCTGAAATGCGCACCCTTTATAGGCAATACTAAGTGGTAATATCATTCATCTAGTCATCTGAAACCATACATGTCGCCTAAGAATTTATGACCTTCCCTTAAAAACTAAATTGTGAACTTGCACACGCAAATCTCAATCCCACACAACACACTGTATCTATCATGCTATCATATGAAAAATACGAGAATGCCAAAACCAACTCTGAGTCACAAGCAGAATACATGCCCGGCCAGTCGGAAGCCTCCCATCTGATCTCACGTAGGAGAAAATCACAATACGGAACAGGCTCCTCTAGCCAGTAGGAAATATCCATCTCGAACCGTGGTAGAAACCATCGAGAACTCTCCGAAAACCATTTGCACATAAGTAAACCATCAGAACTGAATCTTTCTAACTCAACCAAGCCACATAGGTCACCAAACCCAAGAGTATTGCCACAAAACACCTGTAGAGACTCACAACATCATAAGTACCCAGAGAACGAATCATTTCCATTACTGTGTTGATTCAACCTATTACCAAGCTGTCCTGTTTCTCCTATTTCCTTCCGAATTACCCTCAGATTGACACTTCTCCTTTCCAGAACCCCACGATCCTTACCCAAAGCTCACCACAAGAGATCTAGCTTAAAACCACACCGCCCTAAGGCCCATAAGCCATTGTATTCCCTCTTAGCATCCCAAAGTACTACAATCGAGACACCCACTATGATGAGACCTTATGTGAACCTAAAATTATTTGCTTTACCTTCCTGATACTGAAATGTAGAATCCATAGTGATACAGAAATACAGCGACTCTTGACACCATCCGACGCAAATCTCGCATTCTAGCCATATATAAATCCAAATAAATTCTCAATTGCTATATATAAATCTTGAATCCATTATAACCTTCTCGAGAGTCATCTACACTCAAATATCAATTGCACCACCCAAGCGGGCGGAACAACCTGTGTCCCATTAGCACGTCAACATCCAAAGAAGTAACCCCAACTTAACGTAACCTAGCAAATTCCTACTCTATGCGCAGTACATCTTCCACGAATAACAACTCAAATCATTCAATGATTCCCATATACCCGATCCACAAGTATGCCTCAGACCGAAACCAATATAACACGTAACCATGTCATCAAATCGTCGATAGCTGACTCCCCACTTAGCTCAAAGCCATATATCAAAACATTCCATAACTCATAATGGCCATACTCTATTACTGCCATAATATCATGTAACACCAACCATAAAATACCTCAAATCATCCACTAAGCTTGCATTTATCATCGTGACAGTCAGGTCAACTTTCTCAACCAATCCAAACTCAAATCGCAACACCTATAACCCACTGGTATAAAAGAAACTCTGCATACAACACCATAAGGATCACACATTCGTAGACCACCGCGCAGGAGATAAACCACCTGCTTAGCCTCAAATTAGCATCTTTCTATACCATTTCAGAGCCACAATAACTACGCAATCACTTATTCCTTCCCAAGTTTAAACTCATCAACAAAACATGAGAATATGATTTTTCCCAAAATTAAACAACGTGAAAGATCTTTCAACATACTCATAACTCAAGACTACACGTCAAATCAAGGTAGAAATCAAGCACCCAATATTTCTTTTTACATCCCAAGCAAACTCTTTTCGACACATTCAAAATATTTGAGCACAGCCCGCACATTATACTCATCATTTAGTCATCCAACCACTCATCGGGCCATAAAATCTACTCATACGGATACCGCTGGACATAGAAGTCCAAAAGTACATGCTCACACAACTGAAATTACCGTGCCTACGTTGCGTTCCTAACCTAGTCTCAACTCCTTTAGACTTGCACATCACCAAAAAACAGAAAACACATCCCACGCTTCATCCATAGAGCTCCACAAGCCATCGATGTATAGCTGATACCGAGCTCTCACGTACGCATACAAGTGAGTGGAAGAAATTCAAAGAGTTCAAGCTGAATCAATGTCGCATGATAAAGAAAGAAAGATGGAAAGTTTATCTTAAATGCCCTGTAGCCTCTCGAAGATAGGTATGGATGTCATCATACCGATCCGCAAGACTGTACCAGACACTTGCTTATGACTTGTAGAACCTATGAACCTAGAGCTCTGATACCAACTTGTCACGACCCAAAATCCAACTAATTATGATGACACCTTACCCAACCCGCTATGTATGATAGTTAACATTAAACTAATTCAAATGAGATTCATTAAGAAAATAAATGCTAATACAACTTAACTTTTATAAAAAGAATTCCAAGGTCTGGTAGTACAAATTATGAGCTTCTAAAATTTAGAGTTTACAAAGCTAGTATGAAATAAATACATCATCTGGTTGAAATATAGATGAACAGATTAAAAATTCTAAAGCTACAAAGAACAAGAGGAAGCTATAACCGGAGCTCAATTACATCTTCAAATTCAGCTCCCGCCATACACAGCCACATCAGTATCCAACATTTATACGCAAGGTACAGAACTGTAGTATGAGTATTGCCAACCCCGTGTACTCAATAAGTAACAAATATAACCTTAGGTTGAACGTAGTGTTGAGCTTGGACAAAGGTCAGGGTCCAACACCAATAGCCAAGAACAATTCGTAGCAATATAAGAAAAATAATACAAGTAATGACTCAAAAATATGATGCTCAATTTGTTCACAGTTACAAAAAGTAGTCATGCTTTTCAGGTATAATCTTAAAACCCATATCTTTCACAGAAATCCCAAACGTATGAGTAAGTCAGAGAAACTGTGATTTTTCCCAAAGACTTTCGACAATAAATAAGATGTTTCATTATCGGATAGCATAAGGAAAGTACTTCTCTATGCATGCATGTCAGTGTACACATGAAATCATGAATATCACCAAAATCGGGTAGTATTAGGAAAATGCATCTCTATGCCTATATGTCAAGTATGAATGTCAAATGCAATGCATCATAATGATGAACTCATGTACTCACACTCTCGGAGTACTCAATCTCATTCTCTCACGCTTCCCACTCATCACGCTCAATTACTCAACACGCTCATTCACTCATTAATGTACAAGGCAGATCCTGCTCAAACGCTAATAAATCCTGTTGCGGCGCGCAGCCCCATCCCATCGTGAATCAATAGCAACCATGCTCACTGTGGGTTGGCAGACTCCGAAGGGGCAGATCCAGCCTAAGCACTATAATAAGCCAATACTGGCATGAATCAATAAAGCCCGCTGCGGCGTGCAGCCCGATTCCATAAATATCACTAAAAAATAGGCCTTCCACCTCACTCAGTCATTAATCTCTTTAGTCTCTCGGACTCACAATGTCATGAAAATTAGCCCAAAATGATGATCTGACTTTATCAATAAATAGCAATAGAGAGTGAGATGTGATATGCAAATGAATGAGTATGACTGAGTATGTAACTACAATTTAAGCAAATAACTCCACAACAGATATGACCTCAATGGGTCCCAACAGAATAAGCATATTGTCTAAACATGGTTTTAAAAATGGATCGCAACTCAATTACTCTAACATGTAGAAATTTCATGGATAAAAACAAGATTACGTAACTACCCAGTACCACAGAAACAACCGAGTCATAATTCACACGGTGCACGCCCACACGCCCGTCACCTAGCATGCCGGTCACCTCATCGCCAAACACATAACACATATATTCAGGGGTTAATACCCTCAACACTAAGTTTAGAAGTTTTAGTTACCTCGAACAAGTCAAATCTAGTACCGAGCAAGCCATACGATACTTAAAAAAGTGCTATCCCGCACGTACCGACCTCCGAATAGCTCGATACTAGCTAAAAGCCAGTCAAGAACATCAAATAATACAAAAAGAAATAAACCCAATCGATAAAGGTTGAATCTTTAATCAAAAACCCAAAGTCAACTAGAAAGTAAAACTCGGACCCGCACCTCGGAACCTAACAAAAGTCATAAAATCCAACAATCCACTCAATTACAAGTCCAACCATATTAGTTTCACTCAAATTTGACTATGAATAGATGTTCAAAACACAAATATTCACTCTATGAAACTTTGGAAAAAAACCCCTAATTTTCTCTTTCAAATTCACAATCCAATTACCAAAAATGAAGATAGATTCACGAAATATAACCAAAAACTAGTAGAGAACTCTTACCCTAATCCATATGGTGAAAATCCCTTCAAATATTGTCTCAATCCCCGAAATATGAAAAAAATGGCTGAAACCCTCGAAATTAGAGTAGTTTATATGCATTGCCCGGGCAACCCCTTCGCGAACGCGGAATATCCATCGCGTTTGCGATGAACAATATAATCTGCCACCAAAAATACTCTACGTGTTCGCGGCATAGCCCTCAAGAACATGATTCACAACATCTCCACTTTACGTGATCACATCATCTACTTCGCGAACGCGAAGGCATTCTCCTCAGCTCCCAGCTTCTCATATATGCTCTATGTGAACGCAACCATAAGTAAGCGAGCGCGATTCCCAGGCCACACAAAGGTACACGAATGCGCTACCACTGTCGCGAACGCGATGAAGTAAAAAGACCAAGTCCTCTAATACACTATGCGATCACGAACCAATCTTTGTGATCTCGAAGGAGGTTTGAAACACCAAAATCAACAGCAACCAGTAGTGAGAGCATGAAGAAAAATGGCCCGAAATAAATTAGAAACAGGCCTGAGCCCCTCGGGACCCCGTCTGAACATAACAAAAAGTCCCATAACCTAAAATGGACCTATTCAAGGTCTCAAATCACGCATGAAAATATCGAAACGATGAATCACACCTCGAATCAAGCATAATGAACTTTAGAACTTTCCACATCAAAAACTCATGTCGAATCATAACAAATCAACTCGAAATGAACTCAAGTTTTTTCCAAACGTCCCAAATGACATAACAAAGCTATTCCAATTTCTAGAACCACAATCCGAGTCTGATATCCTCAAAGTCAACTCTCTCGATCAAACTTATGAACTTTTCAAACCTTCAAATTTTCAACTTTCGCCAATTAGCACTGAAATCTTCTAGAAATATCCAAATTTAAATCCGGACATACGCCCGATTCAAAAATTACCATCCGGACCTAACAGAACTATTAAACCTCCAATTTGAGGTAAAATACTAAAAAGTCAGACTTGGTCTACTCTTTCAACTTTAAAGCTTCAATCATGAAATTCATTCTTCCAAATAAATTCCTAATAACCTAAAAATCAAAACTGACGATCCACACAAGGTAACCCAGTTAAACAATTTCCCATGATTGATTTAAGATTGAATAACATGAGATAGTCAACAAAGAAGATAGATCTATACAACATTGATTTCCATTCATTAAAGAGTTTAATTGGTAGATAAAAAAATAATACAAGTCCATAGTTTATATGTAAAAGTAAATGACAAAACAACATTTATAGTTTCCTCCATACATGTATGAACCATAGTGTGTCTACTGAGCCTTTAGACTATCATAATAGATATAGAGAAGTTTCGATGACAAGGCCCTAGCTATACCTCAAAATTAACATACAACGATGAAAACAACATAACGGTCCCAATGTAAAGAAGGGCTCATCAAAATCCGCTTAAGCTAGGGTACACTCTTATGAAGAATCTATGTCGACTGCTGAGGTACCACTCACGTCTATTAAAAATGTAGCATCCCTGACAAAAGAGAAATTAGTGCATATGGAATAGTATTGGTATGCAAAGTTGTGTACCCTCACATTAAATGAAATGACAAAATGAGGAAAGAAAACATGGGAATAGGGAGAAAACCGATACTGTTTAAAATTCCAAGTTAAAACATAAAATGAAGCATGAAATAAGTAAAAGCTTCAAATATGCATTAATCTTTTTAGTTGGGACATCATTAGTTACCGACATAGAAACATATGACTACCATGTGTGGGGTATGGCGCCCGATCTCGATCCGATTGACTAAGCCGTTTCACCATAATGCTGTGTGGATTGACGTGTCTATACTAGCAATACAATATAGCATCCCAATAAAGGGGTATAATCTCTTCATGTGCGAAGGTGACTTGTCCCCAATCGGCTCCTACACCGACATGTGTAGTTTCAGGTGTAGGCCCTTACAACCTACACCTTCTTGATAACATAACAATACTCTCAAAAATATTTCATTAAAATAATTTTATAAAAACGTTTTCTTTTCATTTGTACCATGGGACATACATCATCATTCTCATTTTGTCAATTGGCCACATTTCAATATTTATATTCTCACTTTATTCATTTTTAAAGGTTTATCATAAGACATCAAGAATATTTGAACATTAGGAAAACAAATCATAGCATCAAATACCTGAGTACATAAGAGCTTACTACACATTAAAATATTTCCAAAAGGGAGCTTAGTGATTGCAATTGAATCATAAATTGAATTCATATGCATTTTATAAATCAGTCATATGTGAAGCAGTTCAAAGCAATAGAATAGGAACTAGAAAAAGCCATATTTAAAGTGTATGAGGAGTTTCATGTAATCTAATTCTATGGAAGGAGTTTAGCCAGACATACCTTAATCGAGCTTTCCTTATCATCCCAACGATGTTACACTACTTGAACACTTTAATCTATATCAACATAATTCAATTAAACCTTTATTAGTGGGGATTCTCATATTTTAGGTCATATAGGTATTTTATCAAATACTTGGTGTGCATACTTGTCTACAACTTTCTACAATGGGATTTCTTAATCCCACAACTAACTTCCATATCAGAAATTCATCTACCACCAAACATAGGCAACCAACAACTTCCATTAGCACATGCATGCCCAACTATTCATTCCCAACCCAAGAATCACATCTCCTATTCTTTACATACACCCAGATTCAAGATTGCGGGCTTATGGCTTCCAATCACCATCCTACTAGCTCCAACACTAAAATCTTACTTGTCAACCCACTATTGAATATTGCATGTGAGCTAGTGATGAAGTCTTACCTTGTTAATAGAAGATTTTGTGAGTTCTTCCCTTAAATCTTCAAAATGGGGAAGAATTGTAGTGTAAGAGTGTTAGAGCTCTCTCCCTCTCTCTATAGAGTTTTCCTTCCCTTCACAAAGATCATATTTCCCTTCTAAAATAACCCCTTAGGCCCTTTTATAAATTATAACTAGGTTAGAAAATTAACAAAAATACCCCTAAGAGTCAAGTATGTCATCGCATAATGGACCGTCAAACTCCTCTACAGTCCGTGAAATGGTCCTCCAGGTTTGAATAGGAAATGGACAGGTCTGCTGCGGATCTACAGTCCGCATAACGGTTTTGCCGTTCACATTTTCGACCGCGAAATCTCCTTCATAAATTTCCCCAGGTTGCGCTACTGATTCCGTAATGGGTATGCACTCTGCAAAACAGATACGAGGTCCGCATAACCCATCACAAAAAGGCCTCAAACTTTGGTTTCCTTCTGCCCCAATCCGCAATGATTGTGTGGTAAGCAAAACAAATTCGCGGTCCGCATAACTGACTGCAAAATCTCCCTCTCATGCCAATGTTCCTATAAGGTCCATGACGCATTGCGCAGTCCACAAATTCGTCCCCTAGCGAGCTTCAAACATATAAGCAAGACCTTCGCACTATTAAACCGTAAATTCTTGGCGAACTTTTATGGGGCCTTATAGGTGTATTGCAACTTCAAGGTTGGATTTGCATTTCTAGTGTTGGTTTGAGGGAGATAATCCTTGAGGAGGCTCGTAGTTGGGGTATTCTATTTGTCCAGGTGATACGGAGATGTTTTATGATTCAAGGAAGCATTATTAGGACGGAGGATGAAGAAGGATATTATTGTGCATGTCTCACGGTGTTGGATTGTCAGCAGGTCGAGAATAAGAATCAAAGACTAAATGGTTTACTTCAGAAGATGGCTATACCGGTAGGAAAGTGAGAGTTTATCATTATGGGTTTTATGGTAGGGTATTCACATATTTCGAAGCAGTTTGATACTATCTGGGTCAGTATGGACGATTGAGGTCATTTCATATTGGTGGTGACTTCATATATTTTGAGAGTTTGAATTTGTTGAGAAAGGTCTACTTGAGCTACTAAGGGACTGTAAATGCTTGATTATCATCTTGGTATGCAATACCGTCTTGAGTTGGGATGTGTTGATGGATCTTCTACTTGTTCATTGGTGGAAATGAACCAGATTTTTACAGCCTGTGGATTAGTGTAGACTCGGAAGGATTTATTTATTACATAGCAGTTGCACCCATAACAAGTCATCGAAATATGTTTATATGATGTCACAAGTGGGCTCTCTCTTGTGAGAAGGTTAGGTGCTGCATGATTTCTAATGAGGTTCTTTTGACGAGTTTTACCTTCTATCTTGACAAATGCATGTGCTATGATATGAGTTTGGATCGTATGAGTAAGTTTCCACGACTATCACAAGGTTCAAAATACATTGAGTTGATAGTTTGGGATGCATTATGGTTTTTCTCTCAATGGAGAAGTTGGGAGTAAAGAGGAATATTTTACAAAACTAATGGCGAGTTTAGCTAGGTCATGCAGGAAACTCAGAGGAAGGAAGCATATTATGGAGTATAAACGCCTCTAGTAAATCATTAAAGATCTAAAAATTTCCCTCTCGAGCTACTGAAGTTATTCTAAAACTAAAACCCGCAGAGAAAGATAAAAGACAAAAAACAGAGAAAACATTCTAGAAGTCAACATTTACTTACTAAAAAGATAATATTTTTTTCTTCATCCTTTAATTCTTCTTACCCTTTGTATAATTTTAAAGCACAATGATAAAATGGAAAAGAAGACCAAATGAAGAAAAATCCAACCTCACTATGTTCGTCGGGTTCAACTCAAATAAATGCAAGATAGCTAAAGAACAAAAATAAAATAGGAAATTAATATCACAAATCAATACAACACGTAGATTAAACAAGAAAATAATGAGAAATAAAATAGAGAGCAAAAAATACAAAAGAAAAACAAAGAAACTTTCACAACTTACGAATCTTAGAGGAAAGGAATAGAAACAACACAAGGCCGCTTTGTGATGCTCAAAAGGCAAATAATTCTTCTTAATATTTGAAGCCAAATCGCTTGCATCATTTATTCTTCCATCTTCATCTCTAGATTTGGATTTTGGAAAAGAGGGGAGGAGTATTTGGTGAAAAAGTATAAGATAGGAGGGGAAATAAAGTAAAGGTTGAGGCTGATTTATATTTAATTTTTCAAATTTAAAGCGGAAAAAGAGCCTAAAATACCCTTGTACTCTTCTCCCAAGTGCACATATAGCCTCCTTTAAAATTGTGGCCAGTCTGTGTCCCTGTCGTTTCCCAGTCGGTGCATTATTGCCCCTATTGGCTAATGGAGCCTTAGCTTAGCCTTTTGCCACCATTAATAACTGTCAATTAATTTTAACCAATTCTTACAAAACCCCCACCCTTTTTTACCCCACCTCTTTCATTTTCTCCTCATCTCCTCTTTCCTATCTTCATCTTCTATGGTTTAATTAATATGAACTCAGTTTTTCCGGTCATTTTATAAATTGAAATACATTTAGGTTCGGGAAAATTTTTCTGTCGTCGTGAACATCTCCACCCGCAAAAAAAATGTCTGAATGTTCTAGTGCCTCAACTGGATTGAGGAAAGATTGTTACTGCGGAAATGCTGCTAGCAATTTCATTGCCTGGACTGCATTAAATGCTGGGAGATGATTTTTCTAGTATTCAATACCGGAGGTAAGTTAAATTGGGAACAATTCTAATTTTTTTTGTGGAATCAAGTTAATTTATGCTTAAATAGGGATTCAGGTTAATTCTTTATGATATTTGGACAGGGAAAAAATGTTCTTATTGGGCATGGGAGTATGACGAGCTTTCTCCTAGAATTTTTGAACTGATCTGCAAGTTAAAGAAGGAAAAAGATAGTCTTCTACATGAAAAGAATATTTTACAGCGAAGGTTGGTCGATATTGAAAATTATGTGGCCGAAGGAATTGAGAACGTGAAAGAAAATGATGCTTTGAAGAAGAAAGTTGCAAATCTTGAGAATTTGTTGGTAGTTGACGTTGAATTGATTCAAAAGTTGAAGGATAAAATGTTCAAGCAATGGATTGTAATTGGAAGGTCATGCTGTTGCTTTGTTGGATTAATCAAAAGTTGGATAATATAATAAAAATGGAGATATTGGATTATAATTGTAATGTTTTGAACTTAGGCCGAGCATATGTTTGGAATTTAGTTGTTATCTTTTGAACTACTTGAAGTTCTAGTCATTTGAACTACTTGAAGTTGTAATGTTTTGAACTTATGTTAGGAATTTAGCTACAATATTTTGAACAACTTGAAGTTGTTTTTCTTTGCACGTAAAGTGTGATGTTGAAATGAATCTAGTTGCAACGTTATTTTTGATAAAGTTATGTTAAATGTCTTTGCACCAACATGAGTAAAACCACAAATAATCACATTTAACTTTCAAACAACTTCATATGCTAATAAAAATTGCAGTCACACTAAAACAAGCCTTTACCAAATAAGATCACATCATTCAAAGTTACATATGATAATTCAACATTACCAAAAGATAATTATTCTTAACTATCAGGTGCTTAACCAACGGCAATAAATAAGATGTAATCAACCACCTGATGGTTAAGTCAAAAGAACTGCCATAAAGTTTAAACATGCCACAAAACAACCATTAACTACTAAGTTCACTTAAATAGAAACTTCAGAATTAGCTGGTGCTCCTTTTCCCTTGTTTCCCATTGTCTTTATTTTATTTTTATTTTTTGTGGCCTCTATTTGCAACTGGTTGGATGTTACAATTGTCTTTCCTTTCTAAGTGACCTTCTTTGGTGAGCAAGGTAATTTTGTTGGCATTGATGTACCAGTGTTATCTCTCTTGAACTAAATCCTCCTTGTCCCAGTTGCACTTTGCCTAGTGTTTCTGCTTTTTAACCTTGTTTGTGTCTCAGAAATAATCATTGGACTCAATGGGGAGTCTTTCTCATACACAATCTCAGGAACATAGGCAGTAGACTATTGTTCCAGCTTGGGTGGAAAACACTGATTGCTGGGACTGTTGTGTTGCAACTTGGTGTTCTTCATCATTTTAAAATGCATCAGACTCTTTTTCCTGGTATTCATCAGCAGTTGACTGCATGCTGCGCTTTTCCTCACTTGAGAACACATTCCAGCATTAGGGTATTTCCACCACAAGATTATATCTCAATTACAATAATCTTACTAAAAATAAATTAACATTATGAAAACTTTACCTTATCAGATGCTCTTGCATTGTGGTTAGTTTCACCATATTTACCAGAAGTAATCTGACATCCCTTCCTTGAAAATACTCCATATTCACTTTGTTTTTCTTGCCTCAACAAGTTCCCTACATCTTTTAACCTTGGATTTGCCAACAGTTTTCACAATATCAGGTGGTTCCATGGCTTGTGCAGGAGTAACTTTCTGGAACTTTGAACCCCTCAAAAGCTGCATCGTATATTGATATGTTAGCAAGTATGCATTCTTACTATACCACCAATTCATTTACGTTATAGGATCATCCTTCTTGTACATCAAAATCCTGATTGTATAAGGGCAAGGAATACCATATAAGTCCCGAAGCCTACAAGTGCATCTCTTTTGCTGCAGACTGACTGTGTGTCTATCCTCACTTTCTGACACCTCATATCCACTATTACCATCAAAAACTAACTTGCAACCCTGAGCAATTTGCCTGTAATCACTATAGAGTTTCATGCTTTAAGAACTGTAATCAACACTCCAACTGCTCAACTTAGCTTCATTAGCAACTAACAATTCCATTACCTTTAGCCTAATTTCTTTCAACATTTTGGTGATAGGCTTGTTTCTAGCCTTCAATATTTAAGAATTGAATGATTTAGTAAAATTGTTGTCTACCACCATGTTCTTACACTGTATATCAAGGTAAGGTCTACTCCAAGCAGTTGGTGGATAGTGAATAGATCTTCTGCAACATCCTCAGACAAATCACCCAATTTTGACAAATGATCTACAAATTCTTCCTCATAACTACTCCAGGACACCACCATATTAGTTTTTTTCTTTTCACCACTTCTCTATTTATTACACCAACTTGCTTCAATATTTCTCATACAATATCTGTGATGCTTCAGGTGGCACAATATTCACTGCATCTAGCAACCCTTATGATATCAAAGTACAGAATAATACAAATTAGAGAAATTCATAAAAAGAGAAGAACAAAAAAGATCCAGAAAGATGTAATAAACATTACCTTACGAATATCAATAATAAATGTCACTCCAGTACTATCTTTTAAGTCCAAAGACCTTTGCAGCATCTCCATAAACTAGGTTTATGTCACGTTGTTTTCTTTATCAACCACATCCCATGCTAATGGATAAAATTAGTTCATAGCATCTTCACCAATAGCGACCAACAATTTATCTCTAGCCCTCCCTTTCAAGATTGTCCCATCTAACCCAATAAATGGCCTCAGACCATTTTCCAGCCTTACCTCAAGTCATAGAAGCAAATGTACATTCTAAGAAATCTTCTTTTTTCGGCCAACAAGTCTTCTTTTGATATATTTATCACAAATCAATGTCAGGGTTACTTAATTTGTTGGGAATATGCCTCAAGATTATTGTAATCATCAAGAAAGTTGCCCTCTGGTTCTTCCAAAGAAAATTTTTTAGCCCTCTTCAAAATCTATTTGGAGGCATTTAACATGTAATCATCTTCTAGTTCCCCTTTCATCTTCTTCACCTTAAGTTTTGGGTTGTTTTGGATTTTGTTTTTAAAGCAATGAGCCAATGTAAAAGCATCAGTTCTCTTGTTCGCAAAAGCATCTGCATAGGTGTGGTTTGGGTTTAAAGTCTTGATTTTAAACCATAACTACTCCCAGCTTTGGAGATAACACAAAGAAATAGGCATCCATGCTGACATATATACCTTCTTCTAATCATGCCACTTTTCTTAACTACCAAAGCTTTTTTTTATTAGCAACATAATAGAAATTAATAACCTATCTTGCTTCATGCATATCTTTAAAGGTCATACATATGTTTAGATCCATATAATTTTAAAAATTTGTGCCGATATTCTTCCTCCTCTCTTGTTTAAACATTTCAAGTTCCTCATAATTATATTCGTCATAGTCAGATGCAACAAACTAAAACAAATCATCACTTTTTTCACCCTCAATAGCATTTTCTACTTGTACATCATGATTTTTTGTGTGTTATGTGATATTTGAACAAATTGCAGTAAGCTCAAGATCATCCCTATCAACGACAAAGAAATCTATAACCTTAAATTGAGAAGAAATAAGAAGCTGAAGTGCCCTCATTCCATCATCATTATCAACCACGAAAAACTTCTCGGTTGGGCCTTTCACCAAAAGTTTTTTAATTCCATTAAATCCTAAATTTCTGAACTCTTCGCCAACTTCTCTAACAGACAAAAAATTTGAATTACAATTGGTCTATTTGTCCACCAGAGAACAACTATAAAAGAACTGAGTTGAAAGGACCAAATGACCCCCATAGTTGAAAACAATATCCACTTTATCAATCATCATTGAAAGAAGCTCATGAAAAGAAAAAAGGAAAAAACAAACACAGATGGACCATAAACACCCAACATAACCATAAAAAGTCACAAATTTATACAATAAACGGTCACGATCCAAAATCCCTACTGTGGGGCTATGATGGTATAACGACTCGATCGATCGTTTTGAGTTTTTGCATTTTGTTCACTAGTTCGAGGTCATGAGTGGCTTCATATTGTGTATCATGACTTGTGTATATGGTCGGATTCGATCTTCACATGTTTCAGGATTTATTTGGATGAGTGATTCTCATTTTAGAAGATTAAGTTAGAAATATTGACTGATGTTTGACTTTTGTGAAAAGAAACCCAGAAGCTTTGATTTAATGGATATGATAGGTTTGTATAGCGATTTTTAACTTGGGTCTGCTCCCGTAATTAAATTTAGGGTTCCTAGGTTGAGTTAACTTTTTTCGCCGAAAGTTAGCAATTTGAAGGTTTAGAAATTCCATAGTTTTGACTAAGGCTTGACTTTATGGCAATCGGGTTCAGATTTTTGTTTTGGGATTTGGAATAGGTCTATTTTTCTATTTGGAACTTGCTTTCAATGTTTGGTGTCATCCCTAGTTGATTTGATAGGAATCAGACGCATGGTTGTATTTTTAGAAGTTATTGAGTTTCAATATTAATTTCATGTGTTTTGGAGGTACGATTCATGATTTTGAATGTTATTTTGATGTTTTGATCGCATGAGCGAGTTTGTGTGATGTTCTTCGACTTGTGTTGAATTTGGTTTGGAGTCTCGAGGGCTCGAGTGAGTTTCGAACGCGTTTCGGAGTGCTTGAAAGAGTTTTAGTTATGTTGAATTTTGCACATGGGTGGGAAATCACATTTGCGATATATGTAGAGAACTTTCAAGTTCACATTTGCGAACTCATTGTTCGCATTTGCGATGGGGCCTCGGGCTAGGCTTGGTCGCATTTGCGATCACTATGGTCGCATTTGCGATATTTTCCATGTTCGCATTCGCAAACGTTTCGTGGAATTTGCAACGTCAGTGGGACAGTGATTGATGTCGCTTTTGCAATCATTCTTCCCATTTGCAGTGTTCGTATTTGTGAACCATAGGTCGCATTTGCGACACATACGACTAAACATAATAGCTGGGAGATGGGATTTTAGCCTTATTTCTCATATCTTTGAACCCTATGCTTGGCAGGAGACAATTTGCAGAGGAGATTTTCATCTACAATCATTGGGTAAGTAATTCTAATTAATTTCCAACTATATTTGATGATTATATCTTATATTTAACATCAAATTTATGAGAGCTAAAGAGAAAATTTGGGAATTTTTGTCAAAGTTTTGAAAAATAAAAATTTGGATTTTGAGAGTCGATTTGGACTCGGATTTGAAAACAAATATATATATGGACTCGTAGGGTTATGAGTTGCCGGAATCTACCCTTGGATACGGGTTTTAACAGGGCAAGCTCAGGGCTGATTTTTGTTGACTTTTTGGGAATTGTATAAAGATCATAGCTTTACTTATTGGAATTGGTTTTTCTTGCATTATTTGATGTTATCAAGTTAATTTTGGTTAGATTGAGTCGAGCAGAGGTGAATTGTAAAGGAAAATCTATTGTTGAGTATTGTCTTGGCCTAGTGAGGTAAGTCTCTTGCCTAACTTTGTATGAGAAAAACTACCCCGTTGGGATGGGTTTGATTTCACTATTTGAACTACCCCGTGGAAACTTGACTAGTTTAGACCCTTAGGCTTCCTATGTACATTTAGTTGAAGTTCCCTATGATGTTATATCCTCCATTGTTAAATTTACCCTTACATGATTTATTTGAAGTTATTAGTTCATGTTCTATCTTTTATTGCCAAATATACTCTTGTACGCTGTAATTGAAATTGTTGCCTCTTTTATTGCCATGTTATATCTTTCATAGTTGAGTTGTTCTTATTTGATGTAATTGTTACATGTTATCTTGTCTATTGTTGAGCTATTCTTATTTGAAATCGTTGTTACATGTTATTTCTTTCATAGTTTAGTTATTCTTATTTGAAGTCATTATTACTTGTTATTTCTTTCATTGTTGAGCTTATTGTCCCATTACATTGTTTTGTTGTAATTCTTGTGTTGATTTACTTGCCGTACTCTCGTGTTATTGTTGTTGTTGCTGTACTCAATGTTGTTGAGCTGTAGGCTATGTGTGGTTGTGGTATTTGAATTGTAGTTATTGAAATATAGTGGCATATGGTCACATGTGGTGCGAGTTGATATCTCGTGTTGCTATGTTTTTGGCACTTGTGGAATTATTGAGAGGATTGTCGGGGTGTTTGTACGTAAGTTGTCCGTGCTATTGTTATTATTGATGATTGCACATGCAGCATGACAAGGCGGGCTATATATGCTGGGTTTGCGCGTGTGGCGAGACAAGGTGGGAAAATTATTACGTCCGTGTGGTGAGACAAGGTGGGCATTATTTTATTATTGCGCACGCAGCGAGACAAGGTGGGCTATCTTGGGGATGATTTCTGATGGCTTGCGGACATTGTCATTGCTGATATCTGTGTGATTGTGTGATTATCTTGTGCGAGTCATGCATATTGCGGGTTTTGTTGTGTTGTTTCCAATGTGCTATTCGGTGTCTTTGACCTTACTGATTGACTCGAGCTGTGATAGTACACTTGCCCAAGCATACACCATAATTTGTCACCTATATCAGTCTAGGAGCATAATTATTTTTGTCCATTGATCATGAACGTATATTCTTCTATATCTGCCTTCTTTGCGAGGACTGGGTTATTAGCATGTGAGTCGTCCGTGCAGATATAAGATATTGTCGCCGTTGGCACATGAGTTGTCTATGCAGGTATCAAGTTATTGTTAATGGTATTAGCACGTGAGTTGTCTGTGCATCACATAGATTGTCCGTATCATTATTATTTATAAAGTGGGAAGAGATGATGTGTGATTATGATTCATGAGTTGGGGTTTTTGAAATGGTGGTAATTCGGTATGATTCTTGTTGTACATTCTATGTTGAAAAGCTTGATGAGTTAAACGGTTGTTGTTCTTGTTTTCCTAATTCCCTTGCATTTGTATTTTGACTGTACTTGGTTACCTGTTGTCTCTATCACATGTACTTTCTTGCTATCGATTGTTGCTTTATTTCTGTTGTTAGCCTTGTATTGATAAATTGCTTTATTTTCCTTTAACTACCTTTATTGTTTTCCATTATTAGATTATATCAATATCCTGCACAGGTATCTATGTGTACTAGGTGTCTTGACCTCAGCTCGTCAATACTCTACCAAAGTTAGGCTTGGTACTTACTGGGTACCATTTTGGTGTACTCATGTTACCCTTGCTACACATACTTGTGCAGATCCAGGTACCTCAGAGCGTGCCAATCATTAGATAGTTGATTGTGAGTTGCTCTAGAGACTTCAAGGTATACTTGTCATCCCGTTCGTAGGCCTCAGAGTCATCTTTTGATATCTTTCTTTACCACTATTTATTTCTATTATAGAATAGTTTGTACTTAGAGATTTTCTAGTCAACTCAATAGAGCTTATGACTTGTACTACTGATTTTGGGATATTGTACATCTATTGATGGTTGTTGGCTATGTATAACAATTACTGATTTCTGTTTAATGGTTAAATGGTTTTAAACTATTAATACTTAGCATGTGTTAGGCTTACCTAGTCTTAGGGACTGGGTGCCATCACAACTCCCGAGGAGAGATTTTGGATTGTGACAAGTTGATATCAAAGTGCTACGAGTCATAAGCAAGTTTAGTAGAGTCTTGCGAATCAGTATGGAGATATATGCACTCATCATCGAGAGACTACGGAACTATTAGGAAACATTACTTCTTCCATTCCTATCATACGAGTTCATTGATTTTAGAGTTTGAGCCTTTGTCATTCTACTCTCTCATGGATGGTGAGGACACGAGCTGCAGTTCCCGATGATACTGCTCCTAGAGCCGCTGTTGCTAGAGGCTGGGGCAAAGGCAGATGAGGAGCATACGCTATAGCTAGTGCACCTGCTAGAGTAGCAGCTAGGGGAGTTACCAATTTCTCAGGTTGAGGGACAGTCACGGGAGACACCTGTTGCTACCCCGGGACTTCAGGAGACTTTAGCGGAGTTCCTAAGCATGTTTGGTACATTGGCTAAGGCAGGATTGATTCCAGTTGCACCAACTACTTCAAAGATTGGGGGAGGAGCTCAAACACCTGCCACCCGTACTTTAGAGCTGCGGGCTCATATTGGTCAGGTTCCGAGTGTTATGCCCGTACAGCTTGTTATTCTGGTTCAGCCTGAGGTCAGGCTAGAGGCATCAGAGGAGGAGCAAAAGAGGCTTGAGAGGTTCATGAAGTATGATCCACATACTTTCAGTGGCACGACTACCGAAGATGTGCAGGGTTTTTTTTAAGAGAAGTGTCACCGTATTCTTTATACCATGGGTATTGTGGAGGTGAGCAGAGTTGATTTTACTACAATTCAACAGTCAGGAGCAGCGTATCAGTGGTGGTAGCTTATGAGGAGGGTAGGCTAGCTGATGGCAACACTGATTTGGACTCTGTTTTCAGAGATGTTTTTGAGGCAGTTTGTTCAGTAGACCCCTCAGGGATGAATGACGCGCAGTGTTTAAGCAGCTGCACCAGGGCACTATTATAGTATCAGAGTACACCAGATTCAGCGAGTTGTCCCGACATGCACTTGCCTTGATTCCTACAGTCAAAGAGCAAGTTCACAGATTTATCGACGGACTCAATTATGGTCTTGGATTCAGCATGGCTTGAGAGTTGGAGACGGATACTCTTTTTTAGTAGGTTATAGAGATCGCTCGGAAGTTGGAGTGTTTGGGGGACTGGGGGAAGGAGGGCAGGAAGACTAAGAGACCTTCTAGACCGGGAGGATCTATCGAACCCCATTTTGGAGGCAAGGTGCATCATGGTAGAGGTTTTGTGGCTCATCTTGTTCAGTTTGCACTTCAGGCTTCACGTGGTGCTTCGGATATCCATGGTTACAAGAGTACCCGTACCGGACAGCTTCCACTGCCACATCAGCGCAGAGTCTGCTTCGAGTGTGGGGATACCAGCCACATGATGAGAGATTGTCCTAGACTCCAGACGGGTGTGCCATAGAAGAGTATTCAAGTTATGGGTTCCGCTCCTGTTGCTGCTATACCTACATCGCTAGCTAGGGTTGAAAGTCAGGCGGGTGGAGATCGTCCTAGAGGGGGAGGCTAGGCCCATTGTTAGGCTTTTCCTAGTTGCACTGAGGTTACTACACCAGATGATGTCATTAGAGGTATGGTTTCGATTGGTTATGGAGATGCATTAGTGTTATTTCGATCCGGTCCCATTTATTGGTAAGATTCATCCTACCTCTCTTTATATGTGGTTATGTTTTGTTATTCTTTTACTCTGTTCATGTGTTCACGCCAGTTGGGGAATTCTATTGTGATAGCCCGTGCATATCATTCTGATGTCATTTCTATTGAGGGTCATGAGGCTTCAGTGGGCTTTTTATTTGTTAAAACGGTAGGTGTTGATGTGATTTCTTGGTGGTTTGGCCAAGACATGTGATTTGGGAGTTCTACCGGTATGGGAAATTTGTTACATGTTGTGGTTTTGGCTCTACGGGATAGAGTTAGTAGAGTGTTTTAGATGTTGAGATATTTATCTTCTTGTGATCCCGAGTGTAGGATGGGAACCTAGTGTTCTTCGTCGATAGGCGTGTTTGTACCGAGCTTTGTGTCGCAGTGAGGTTATGTTAGTATAAGATTCATTGTGGTTGTTGCGTGAGTCTTGCTTCTTCCTTGTGGATTAGATCCATTGTATGGTATCGATGGGAAGTTGTACTTTTTGGGCATGTTTGATAGTTCTATCATATGCTTCTCTTTTTCCATGTTTAGTCATATTGGGTCGAGTCGTTCTTGTTGGGTTTGGATCGCGATGTGTGTGCCGTAGTGGTGTTTGGTGTGGCTTGTTGGTCGGGTGCGTATTTATGAGTTTCACATGTTTCTCGCATCATTATCAGTATTGGGAAGGTTTGGAACAAGGTTCTAGTCGATATGAGAATGTTTACCGGTATCAGGTTTGGTAGTGGGCAACACTGGTAGTCGGAGTTATTGCTATGGGCATATGGCCGTTGTGCCACGTCGTGAGGTTATACCTTGTGGATGCATGCATGAGCTGTTACAACTAGTTGAGGATTTTACAGTGTGTTTATGTGAGGATTGGGTCCTTGATGGGTGTTAAAATTTGGTTCTAAGGCTTATC
Organism: Nicotiana obtusifolia; assembly: GCA_002018475.1. Classification (NCBI taxonomy): domain Eukaryota; kingdom Viridiplantae; phylum Streptophyta; class Magnoliopsida; order Solanales; family Solanaceae; genus Nicotiana; species Nicotiana obtusifolia. The sequence goes on from MCJB01050986.1 coordinate 60,957, forward strand.
AGCATGAGTGGTAAGAATAATCTGTTGTTGTGATGACGTTGTTGGGCTTATGTGGATTGGGGTGTGATAGGTTCGTGCATGGATATGTGTCTGGTGAGTTTATACCATGATTTGATTGATTGGGAAAGACTCTTGGCACGCTCGAGGACAAACGTTTGTTTAAGAGGGGGAGGATGTAACGACTCGACCGGTCGTTTTGAGCTTTAGCATTTCATTTAGTGGTTCAAGGCCTTGAGTGGCTTCATATTGTGTATCATGCCTTGCGTGTGTGGTCGGATTCGATATTCGGATGTTTCGGGATTGATTTTGATGAGTGATTCTCATTTTAGAAGCTTAAGTTGGAAATATCGACTGAGATTTGAATTTTTTGAAGAGCAACCGCGGAGCGATGATTTGATGGCTTTAATAGGTTCATATAGTGATTTCGGACTTGGGCGTATGCCGCGAATTGAATTCGGATGTCCCTAACTTGATTTGACACGTTTTGCTGAAAGTTGGCAATTTGAAGGTTTAGAAATTCCTTAAGTTTGACTATGGTTTGACTTTATGGCGATCGGGTTTGGATTTTTGTTTTGGTACTTGGAATAGGTCTATTTGTCTACTTGGAATTTTTTTGCAAAGTTTGGCGTCACTACGAGTTGATTTGATAGGAATCAGACGCGTGGTTGAGTTTTTAGAAGTTCTTGAGTTTCAATGTTAATTTCATGTGTTTTGGACGTACGGTTCATGGATTCAGATGTTATTTTGATGTTTTGGTCGCAGGAGCGAGTTCGTATGATGTCTTTAGACTTGTGTTGATGTTTGGTTTGGAGCACCGAGGGCTCGAGAGAGTTTTGAACATGTTTCGGAGTGCTGGAAAGAGTTTTAGTTATGCTGATTTTTGCACATAGGTTTGTTTCGGAGGTCTAATTTGATGTTTCAGGATTTAGTTTATATTTTAATCACACGAGCGAGTTTGTATGATGGTTTTAGACTTGTGCTGATGTTTGGTTTGAAGGCCCGAGGGCTCCGGTGAGTTTCTGATGCGTTTCAGAGTGCTTGGAAAAGTTTAAGTTTTGCTGGTTTTTGCACAGATGCTTCAGGTCTCGCAAATGCATGATTATGTTCGCATTTGCAATCTCGCATTTGCGAGGTGGACATCACATTTGCGTGATATGGTGGGAACTGTCTGCTTCGCACTTGCGAACTCATTGTTCGTATTTGCGATTGTGCTTGGGCTAGGCTTGGTCGCATGTATGATCACCATGGTCGCATTTGCTATATGTTCCACATTCGCATTTGCGAACTTTTTATCGCATTAGCGATGTCAGCAAGACTATGATAGATGTCAGTTTTGCCATCATTGTTCGCATTTGCGAACACTAGGTCACATTTGCGACACTTGCGACTGATCATATAAGCTGGGAGACGGGATTTAGCCTCATTTCTCATATCTTTGAACCCTAGAAGACTCGACAGGAGATGACATGGAGAGGGGATTTTCATCTATAATCATTGGGTAAGGTATTCTAATCAATTTACGACTATTCATGATTATATTTTAGATTTAACATCAAATTTATGAGAATCAAAGAGGAAATTTGAAGAGTTTTGTCAATGTTTTGAAAAATGAAAATTTGGGTTTTGAGTCAATTTTGGACTCGCATTTGAAAACAAAACACATATATGCACTCGTAGGGTTATTGGTAGTAGGAATCTGCCCTTAGACCTTGGTTTTTAGCAAGCAAGCTCGGGGTTGACTTCGTTGACTTTTTGGGAATTGTATAAAGATCATAGCTTTACTTATTGACATTGGTTTCTCTTGCATTATTTGATGTTATCAAGTCGATTTTGGTTAGATTTGAGCCGAGCAGAGGTGAATTCTATAGGAAAAGCTATTGTTAAGTGTTGATTTGGCCTAGTGAGGTAACTATCTTGCCTAACTTCGTGTGGGAAAAACTACCCCGTAGAGATAGGTTTGACTGCACTATTTGAATTACATGGAAGACGCGTACATAAAGTGACGAGTGTGTACACGACTCTATATGTGGAAACTTGACCAGTTTAGACTCTTAGGCTTTTTATGTACATTTGATTGAAGTTGCCCAACCATGTTATATCCTCCATTTTTAAATTTATCCTTACAAGCTTTATTTGAAGTTGTTAGCTGTTGTATCTTTTACTGCCAAATATACGCTTATATGTTGTAATTGAAATTGTTGCCTCTTCTGTTGCTAAGTTATCTCTTTCATAGTTGAGTTATTCTTATTTGAGGTCATTGTCAATGTTACATCTTCTATTATTGAGCTATTCTTATTTGACGTCATTGCTACATGTTATGTCTTTCGTAGTTGAGTTATTCTTATCTGAAGTCATTATTACTTTTTATGTCTTTCATTGTTGAGCTTATTTTCCGGTTATATTGTGTTGTTGTAATCCTTGTGTTGATTTACTTGTCGTACTCTTGTGTTATTGGTTTTGTTGTTGTACTCAGTGTTGTTGAGTCGTGGGCTATGTGTGCTTGTGGTATTGGAATTGTAGTTATGGGAAATTAGTGGCATATGGTCACATGTGGTGTGAGGTTATATATCGTGTTGTTATGTTTTTGGCACTTGTGGAATTATTGAGAGGATTGTCAGGGTTCTTGTACTTGAGTTGTCCGTAATATTTCTATTATTATTATTGATGATTGCACGTGCGGCGTGCCATGGCTGGATATATATGTTGAGTTTGTGCATGTGGCAAGACAAGGTGGGAGAATTTAATATGTGTGTGTGGTGAGACAAGGGGGACATTTACTTTATTGTTGCGCACACGGCGTGACAAGGTGTGCTATGTCGGGGATGATTTTGTGATGGACTGGGGGCATTGTCATTAATAATATTTTTGTGGTGGTGTGATTATCTTGTGTGCGTCATGCATATTACGGGTTTTGTTGTGTCGTTTCCGATGTGCTATTCGGTGCCTTCGACCTTACGTGTTGACTCGAGTTGTGATAGTACACTTGCACAAGCATACACCGTAATTTGTCACCAATATCTGTCCAGGAGCATAATTCTTGTGTTCCATTGATTATGTATGTGAATTCTTGCATATCTGCCTTCTGTGTAAGGTTTGGGTTGTTGACACGTAAGTCCTTCGTGTAGATATGAGATATTATCACTGTTGACACATGAGTTGTCCTAGCGGGTATGAAGTTACTATTTTTATGAATTAAAAACATGATTTAGTAAGCTCAATAGTAGAAAGTCTCATAAAAATCTGATAAAAATAATTGCAACTCTATTACAACTATCCCAAAATTCTAGTGCCATCAAGTACATGAGCTACTAAGTGTCAACATAGTCTGAAACTTTGCTACAACAGTCTGACAATGTAGAACAGTACTGAATAAAATTGAAAGGAAGGAGAGTCAAGGGTTGCATGCATCATAGCAGCTACCTCAAGTCTCTGAAAAGGTACTAGCACCACTCTAGCAATCACCGCATCCAAATGTACCTGGATCTACAACACGAAGTGCAGAGTATAGTATGAGTACAACTAGCCCAATGTATTCAATAAATAACAGGACTAACCTTAGGCTGAAAGTAGTGACGGGCTTAGAAGGATACAGTTAGAACCAAAATAATGACAGCATAGATATAACAAAGAGAATGACGGTAATAACTTAGAGAATCTTCCATGTTCAGCTCGTTCATAGTACAGAAATTTAGGCATGCTTTCAGGTTCAACAATTTAAGCCTAGTACTGATAAACATATGCCAAAAACAGCTAGCATGAGGAATGTTACGTCTCTACGACTACATGTCAAATATGCATGTCAAATGTAATGTATCACAGTGATAATCCCCGGTACTCACACTCTCGGAGTACTCAACCTGTCTATCTCCAATTCCTACTCATCACACACAATCACTCAGCACTATATGGGTGCTTGGCATTAATGCCCCTTACCAAAGCAGGTGTATATAAATCATTGTGCCTGCACTCACTGCTGGTATGTAAGACTCCGGAGGGGTAGATCCTGCCCAAGCGCTAATATAAAACCTATACGGCCTACTGCAGCATGCGTCCTGATCCACTATAAGAAATAAGCCAGTAAGACCTGATGCGGCGCACAACACGATCCACAATAACATTCACAATCCGGCTCTTAGACCCCACTCAGTCATCAATCTCTCCAGTCTCACAGGCTCACAAGTCTCATACTACTCAGCCCAAACAATGATAACATGATATAACAGTGAATGATAGCAGAGACTGAAATACTATATGCATATGAATAAATATGACTGAGTACATAATTGAACTTTAAGCAGAGAACTCAATAGTAGAAATAACCTCAGTGGGTCCCAACAGAATAAGAACATAGCCTAAACATTATTTATAACATGAATCACAACTCAATTACTCTAATACGTAGAACTACACGGATAAAACAAGACTAGGTAACTACACAGCACCACAAATTCAACCGAGTCATAATTACTCCGGTGCACGCCCATGCGCCCGTCACCTAGATGTGCGTCATTCCAACATCAACCATATAACAAGTATTCGAGGGATTCATACCCTCAGTACCAAGTCTAGAAGTGTTACTTACCTCAAAATGCGCAACTCAATGATCTAACAACCCTTGCCTCATGAATCATCCTCCGTACGAGTTGAATCTGGTCACAAACAACTTAATATAATAAATACAAGCTGTAGGGATCGATCCTATACGATAAAGCTAAATTCTTTAACCAAATTCAAAAAGTCAACCCAAGATGTCAACCTTGAGCCCATGCCGCAGAACCTGGCAAAATTCACAAAATCCAAACACCCATTCAATAACGAGTCCAACCATTCCAAAATCATCCAATTCCGACCACAAATAGAACCTCCAATTCACAAATGTTACTCTCCAATGCTTAGACAATAAATCCCTCAAATTTCACCTAAAAACACATAATCCAGGTGGTAAAACTAATAGGTATTCAATATTAATGGACAAAAGTGATCAAAAGTTGCTTACCTCTTGATTTGTAGTGAAATCCCTCAAAACAATCGCCCGTATCCGAGCTCCACAAGTCAAAATATGAAAATAATACTCTAACCCACGATTTGGGGTTTTCAAATCTGCTAGGTGCTCCTCCTTCATGACGCGGAAAATGCCTTGCATTCATGAAGCACAAAAATTATCAGCTGAAAAATCCTCCTACGCGAACACGACATCCTAGTTGCAAAAATGATGTCCTCTGACCAAATGCCTACTTGAATGCGACCCCTCTCTCGCAAGTGCGAAGGCAAAATGCATGGTGGCCAAGCCGGCCTCATCCTTCTACGCGAAAGCGAAGCCCCTTTCACGATCGAGATGAAAGGTCCCACAAGACCTTCGCAAACGTGTGGCCTTATTCGCGAACGTGAAGAACAAAACCTCCTTCCCCCGAACAACTCTACGCGAACGCGATCTTTTCATCACGAATGTGCTGAAGACTGCACGAGACACCAGATCAGCAGTTCTATAAGGCCAAAACTCAATCCAAAATAAATCTGAATCTCACCCAAGGCCACCGGGACCCTATCCAAACATACTAACACTTCCTAAAACATCATACAAAATTCGTCGAAGCCTCAAATCACATCAAACAACATCAAAAGCATGCATCGCACCCTAATTTATCCCTATTGAAACTAATGGATTTCCAACTTCTAAAACCAATGCCAAAACCTATCAAACCAATTCCGATTGACTTCAAATTTTGCACACAAGTCATAAATGTCACAACAGACCAATTCCAACTTCCGAAACAAAATATGAGCCCAGTATCAACAAAGTCAACTCTCTATTAAACTTCTCAACTTTCCAAATCTTCAACTTTTAAACTTTCACCAATTCAAACCAAAAAAAACATACGGGCCTCCAAATTAATATCCAGACATACTCTTAAATCCAAAATAAACATACGAAGCAATTTGAACCATCAAAATACCATTTCAGAGTCGTTTACGCATAAGTAAACATCCGGTGAACTCTTTCAACCTTGGGACTAAGTGTCCCGATTCATTACGAAACATCCCCGGAACCAAACCAACCACCTTGGCAAGACCTATATCCACAAATGAATATACAATAAGCAATAATTGGGGGAACGAGGCTACAATACTCAAAACGAATGGTCGGGTCATTACATGAGCTCTAAACTATATACATAAAGAAGTCTCAAATACAATATTGTATGAATGTGAAAAATAACAGTCAACATAAAGGATGGGCGATGTTGCGCATATTTCTGTATGTTTTAATATTACATTACCCATGTTTTAATCATTTTTTGGTGCTATTTGGTGTTAAGAATGCCCAACATGTGTTATTATTGCTTTTATGACTAATAGAGTTGTGTGTAATGATTTAGGTTGTTTGGAGTGCAAAAAATAAAGAAAAGGTGTTCCAGCTATATGAGAAAAGGGTGGATGCGTCGCATCCAACCTAGGAAAAAATGTATTTGGTGCACCCCTAGCAGTGAAGTCGGGTTAAGGCATCTACCTTAGCATCCGCATCTGGGCACAACAGAGATGAAGGAAATCCACCCCAACATGCGATGCTAAGAATCCACCCCAGATTCAATCCCTGAAGCTGAGACGGAATAGGAAAAGGAAAAGGAAAACTTTGGCCTATGACTTTTGTATGCAATATATTTTTTTATAAGCCAAAAATGCCACTTTTAGGTCATTTAACACTGGGAAGCAGAGAACGGCCATCATAAAGTTTGGAAACAACGGAATTCGTCTTGAGTCCTTACCTTTTTCTTCTTTTATTTACTATGTATTTTTGGGAAATATTTCACATTATTACCAAGAGCATGCGTGGCTAAACTCGTTAGTTATGGGGTCATGGGTGCTACATGAATGATGATGTTTGATGTTTGAATTGACGAGTTTGATTTTATCATATAAGGTTGTTTATTTAATTCTATTTTTCATTATTTTGCTGCGTAGCTAACAGTGCAATACTATCTAAGAACCTAGGGTTGAAATCGAAAGTGGAAATTGTAGATTGCATATAAGATTAAATAGAGCAAGTTCTTGAACACGGGCATCGGGGAATAGATTCACAATTAGGATAGAAATATACCTATTTGTCTTGCTTGGTTGGTAACACAGGAAGTGTAACTGCATTCTTGTTAGTCTTAGTTCCATAGACTTATAGGCATTTAGTTAACTTGAATAGACGAGTAAGAACTTGACAGATTCTTACGAGTAACAATAACCTTGTCAATCAACAAACCAGATAAATCAATTAGTCAGTTTAAGCCGAGAATGCAACAAGATTGTTAGCTAATCTATGACCCTGGAATATCCTCTCCTGTTGATTGTTATCTACAATTGCTTGTGTATTTTAGTCGATCTCTAGTTTAATTAACTATTTGATATTTTCTTTGGTTATTAATTAATTGCCTACTCATTTTGAGAAAAATCTCTTGAATAGATAATTTGTTTGAGTTTGAATCAGTCAAAAGTTAATCATAAGTTTTAATTTTCATATTGCCTTGTTTGTGTTAACGCAGGCTTTTCTCTTGAATGCGGAGGAGTAGAAGCGCTAACAACCTCCTTCCTCTTGATTCGAAAATTGAACGAACACTTCACAGGATGAGGAGGAAAGTTGAAGGTAGAACTAGATTAGAAAGAGAGGTGCACATTGTAGTTCAACCACAGCCACTAGAGATGGCAGGTAAGGAAGAGCGACCGGTGATAGACTCCGCTAGACCCAATCTTTCTAATATGACCCAGGCTATTGGGAAGTATGATATCACGGGTCATTTTGAACTCAAAAAGTACATGGTCCAGCTGATTCTATCCAAAGGGCAGTATGTGGGTCTATCTCATGAAGACCCGCAGCGGCATATTCTGAATTTCCTGGAAATTACGGATACTTACACTTACTCGAACGTCTCCGAGGATTATGTCAGATTAACACTATTCCCTTTTTCACTGTTGGGGGAAGCCAAAGAATGGTTGCAAAAAGAGCCTGCGAACTCGATCCACAGTTGGGATGATCTAGCAAAAAAATTCTTAATCAAGTTTTTTTCCCTCTAAAAAGACAAAGTAGCTGAGGAGCCAGATTCTTGGGTTCCAACAACAGGATGGAGAGACTCTTCGTCAAGCTTGAGAAAGATACAAAAAGCTACTCAGAGACTGCCACATCATTGCCATACTTATGAGGTGTTGGGTCACACTTTTGTTGATAGGTTAGACGAGACATCGAAGATAAATCTTGATTCAGCTTGTGGTGGTAGTCCCATGGCAAGGCCGTATGATGAAATCCAACTCCTACTAAACAATTTCACAGCTAATGATAATAATTGGCAAGGAGATGAGGAGTCACGAAGAGCACCTAAACAGAAGGAAGTAGATGCAATTGAGCTTGATGATTTCTCATCCGTGAGAGCAGATATAGTGAAATTAGCAAATCAGATGAATAGAATAACAATGCACCAAATGCATTAGATGATATGTGCAATAGATGTCGACTTGCTGTGAGTAATGTGGTGAAGTTCACACGAGTGGCATATGTCCCAAGAATCCTGAATCCATCTATTATGTGGGGCAATAGAGTAGGGGTATGATGAATCAGCACGCACAATATGGGAACACTTAAAACCCAAATTAAAAGAATCACCCTAACTTCTCCTAGGGTGGAAATAAGGTAACTCAGAATCAGAATAGACCCCAAGGAAATTACAGTCAACCTCAAAAGCTACACTAGCATGTTGAAGAGAGTACAAATGACCTGTAAAAGAAGTTATTGCTTGACAACAATAACTCAGCACCGATTTCAAAAATCTTGAGAGGCAAGTTGGGCAGTTAGCATCAAATCAAAACAACAGAACTGCAGGTGCTCTTCCTAGTGATACAGAGAAGAACCCTCAAACTAATGCTGTCACACTTAGAAACGGGAGGGAATTGGAAGAAGCGCCAAAGAAATGAAGAGATAAGCCTACACCAATATTCGAGTCAAAGAAAGATGATGCCTGTTCAAAGCCAGTGAGCGTAGCAAGGCCACCACCACCTTTCCCACAAAGGTTACAGAAGAAAAATGATGATCGCATGTTTAACAAGTTTCTCTCTATGTTGAGCTTGGTTCAATTAAGTATTCCATTGGTAGATGTACTCCGTGAAATTCCAAAATATGCTAAATACATCAAAGATATAGTGACTCACAAGAGGAGATTGATTGAATTCGAGACAGTCGCACTTACTAAGGAGTGCACTTTGAGGGTCCAAAACAAGATTCCTCAAAAGCTTAAGGACCTTGGCAGCTTCACCATCCTTGTGCGGATTGGTAATACTGATGTGGGCAATGCTCGTTGTGAATTGGGGCCAAGCACAAATCTGATGCCCTTGTCCTTGTTCAAGCAATTGGGTATGGGAGCTCCAGGACCAACCACTGTGATGTTGCGACTAGCTGTAGATCCATAGCTTACCCTGAAGGAGTGACTGAAGATGTGTTGTTGCAAATTGGGAAATTCATCTTCCCGTTGGACTTCATTATCCCAAATTATGAGGATGATGAACAAGTCCCAATCATATTGGGACGATCTCGCTTGGCTACATGTGATGCAATTATTAAAGTAAGAGAGGGAAAAATGATTATGAGGGTGGAGAACGAGGGAACGATTTTCAATGTCTTCAAGGCGATTCAACTTCCCCACCATTATGAGAAGCTCTCTATGATATCTGTTATGGAAGTGGATGAGAAACTAATTGTTACAACCCGTAAATTCGTACGTTAGATTTTGCCGTAAGATAGTTTACATATAAGAGCCTAAGAACCAGGAAAATAGCTCAAAAAAATAAAGAAAAGAACAAAAGGCCTCGCCAAGCTGGGAATGTGGCCGCCAAACCCACATGCGAGCCGCACTTCTCACATTGAAATCGCAGACCAAGACGGATTTCTGGACAAAGATCAGTGTCAGGAATGCGGTCAGTATGCGATCGCATACTGGAAATGCGGACCGCAAAAATGGCCTCCTTCATCGCATAATGAGACATATTTTTGGGCCACGGTTCGCGTCCAGAATGCGAACCGCATGTTGATTTTGCGACGAGAATGCGATCACAAACTTGTAGGCGTCAAACACGTGCGTCACTTACTTACCGACCTTTAAAAGGGGTACAAACCAGTTATTTCACCATTTTCTAAAACCCAAAACGAAATAGAACCCCCTGCGACCCCTTCTCAAAGTCCCACACAAGCCCCAATCAATTTCCCTCTCCTTCAAGCTCAAATTGAGAGTAAAGTCTAGGGATTGAAGAAATAAGGAAGAAGCCCTAACTGATTTTCCTCTCCTTCAAGCCCTAATTTGGAGAAGGACCTAGAGATTGAAGACAAGGAAGAGGGCTGAGCTACCCAACATGCAAGTTGAGTTACTGCTCTTCCTCATACTTTCTTTCTCCTAGAAATTCTTGGAAATTCGTTCTAAGCATGTAAGAACCCACGGGATGGTGATCGGAAGCTATGAGTTCCAGTTAATTACTGATAATGGACTGGGTGTTGGTTGTTTCGGGCTGCTATTGGGTTGCATGTCTTACTACTATTATTGTGGAGTTTTAGAAGAAGAAGGGTGTGGAGAAACACCATATAAATTTAGGGCTGAGGTTGATTATAACTATAACATTTAGAGGATAACGATAGAATCGTTTCTTTCATTGTAGACTAAGGAATTGTGACAGTGCGAAGCTTGAAATTGGCACAGAGAATACCAGGTATGTGAGACCGTCCCTTTCTTTCTTTTGCACGACTCTAATTGTATAAAACGCAATGAACGAGCCCCAAAAGATACTCTATTCGTAGAAGCTAGGAGTGCTTATATTGTTTCCCCTCTTATGGGAGGATTGATGTGTTGTTATTTCTTCGACCTTACATCAACCTAAAATTTTGATTTATATGAGTCCAGCATGCATTATCTATTTTACTTTACCGCGCCGCGCTATAGTCGGCCGGGCAGGCACTTATTGTTCAACTATAGATATGTATGTTTTAATCTACTTAGTCGCGCTATAGGCGACAGCTATTTTACTTTACCGCGCCGCGCTATTGTCGGCCGGGCAGGCACCTATTGTGCAACCACTGATCAGCTAGGTATGATGATGATAAGGCCCACAGAGGCGTATGTATATGATGATTTTAAAAGGGATATATATATATATATGTATATGCATGTGCACATCAGGCATTTCATGGTTAGTCACCCTCAGAGGCATTCTGTTACAACCCGTAAATTCGTACATTAGAATACGCTGTGAAGTAGTTTACATATAAGGACCTAAGAACCCGGAAAATAGTTCAAAAGTTAAGAAAAAGAGCAGAAGTGTCGCATAGTTGGATATGCGACCGCAAAGCACAAATGCGGACCGCATATCCAACACCAGGATCGCAAACTGAGACAGAGTTCTAGGCTGAAATTATGTCAAATATGCGGCCAGTATGCGGACCGCATAATGCAAATGCAGACCACAAATGTGACACCTTCCATCGCAGAATGGAACAGAGTTCTGGGCTGAATCCGTATCTGAAATGCAACCAGAATGCGGTAGCATTGTTGAAAATGCGAACCGCAAATCTGGCCCTTCTGCGTCGCATAATGCAACAGATTTTTGGGGTTGAGATTTGCGACCAGAATGCAAACCGCATGTCCTGTTTGCAGCGGATATGCGACCTCAAACCTGAAAATGTCAGACATGTATGCTACTTATTGACAGACCTATAAAAGGGACCCAAACCCATTCCTTCTTCATTTTTCTATACTTAAACATAGTAGAAGGCCCCCAAACGACCCCTCTCAAAGCCCCACACCAACACAACCAATTTCCTCTCTCCCAAGCTCTAAATTGAAGAAGGAATCGAGGAATTGAAGAACTAAAAAGGAACGCTAGCTGAATTTCCCCCCCTTCTACGAACCCACATTGAGGGCAAGACGTAGAATCTGAGGAATCGACAGAGAAGGCTAGGAATTCACATGCAAGGTAAGTTATTACTCCCTTTCATGTAATTTTTCATTTGGCATTCATGATATGTAGTTGCATGCCTGTAAAGACCCATGGGAGGGTGGTAGGAAATTAAGAATTCAAGATAAACACTGTTCAACGGAATGGGTCACGATTATTATGGGTTGTAAATGAGTTGCATGTGTTACAAATACGTTGGATAAGGATTAGAGGAGAAAGGGGTGTGGGGAGGCACCATGCAAAACTAGGGGATTGTGATTTATGATAATTATGACGCTTAGTGAGTAATGGGTGAATTGTTCCTTAATTGTAGACTAAGGAATCATAGCCATTGCGTAGCTTGAGAAATGGTGCAGCATATACCAGGTATGTAAGACTATACCGTTCTTTCTTTGCATGACTCCTATTGATTACAATGCAACGAACGAGCCCCAAAAGAATACTCTACTCCTAGAAGTTAGGGTTGCTTATATTGTTTCCCTCTATGGAAGGATTGCTCTTGTTCTTATGGTATCAATGTTGTTGGTATTTCCTGAGTCATAAGGTTCATGCTAAAGAGATATTATTAACTTCATGAAAAAGGGAATGGTAATCGTAGGTCACTAAAAAATGTTTGGAACGTATTTTTTTAATATAAATGAGCATGTAATGTATTGTATATATATGTGTAATCTAATTCGTTTGACCGTGCCTAATGAAGGCCAGGTATGTTATGACCGAGCCCAGTACGGCCGGGTAAGCTACGCTATGATACGATGATGATGATGAGCGCACAGAGGCATATTATGATGATGAGCCCACAGAGGCATACGTTATGACCGAGCCTAATGAAGGGCGGGTATGAGCCCGCAGAGGTATATGTCGATGACGAGCCCACAGAGGCATATGTAATGGTATAAGGTAACGACTATGTAACGTATACGGTAACAATAAATGTATATGAAAATGGCAAGCCCACAGAGGCGTGAGTGTAAGACGATTATAATGATAATGAACATAAACATGTTAAGGTTATAAAGGTTAGGTGTATAGGCATAAGTACTACAAATATGTCATGGTTAGCCGCCCTTAGAGGCAATTCATTTATTACAGGTTATATGTTTCTATCCTAATGTTCATTGTTGTTCTTATATTATGTTTTCCTGTCTTATATACTCAGTACATTATCCATACTGACGTCCTTTATTTGTGGACGCTGCATGTCGTGCTGCAGTTCTTAATAGACTGATAGACGGAGCTCCCCCACAGTAGTAGCCTATCCGGCTCGGCAGATATTAGCAAGATTCATCCTTCGGACTTGCTACAGCCTTGGTATGCATTTTGAGTAGGCAGTTTGGGCATGTCAGGGCGCTGTTCCGACATAGGTTGCTTAATGTATGTTCTTGTAGAGGCTCATAGACAAATGTCAATGTATGTATAGACCAGTGTTGGGTTGACTTATGTACAGTTGTATTGCCTCGTAGGCATATGTATTATGTGGTATAGTTTTGCACTGTAGCCCATTGGCACACTATGTATATAAGTATGTATATGTCATGGTATGACGTTTCAGCCCATTTTGATGTTGTTCGAAACTGCATGCGTATGACAGGCTTTATAGATAACAAAGAAAGTAAGATAGCAGATATGAGGGGTACGCCGGCGCTCTGCAAGCAGGGTCCGGTGCCATGTCGCGGCCCTCCGATTGGGTCGTGACAGAATTGGTATCAGAGCAAGGTCGTGTCCTAGGGATTGTCTATGAGCCGTGCCTAGTAGAGTCTTGATTATGGGTGTGTAGCGCGCCACATTCTATAATCAGAAGGCTTCTTGTCATTTAGGAATATACCTTCTTTCTAAATCTAGATCGTGCATAGAGCTGAGCTGTAAGCTTTGATTCTAACATTCATCTTGTTTACCTACAGCGATGCCTTCGCCCGGGAAGCAAACGAATAGTAGACGACTCGATGCAAATGCCGGAGAGGGGACCAGTCAGGTGCCCCAAGCTATAGAAGGCCAAAATGAGATGCCTTCTCGGACCTCATCTACTCTTCCTCCCCCAGAAGATATTAGAAGCCGCCCAACATCCCCAGCCCCTTTTTCTGGTGCTACAGACCAAGACCTGAGGACTGCGGTACAGTTGTTGACTAGCCTAGTAGCTTCTCAGGATCAGAGGCATAATATTGATGCTACTGAGAGACCGGTTAGTACGAGGGTCCGTGACTTCATCAATTTGGATCCTCCAGTGTTTACCGGGTCTGATCCTAAGGAAGGCCCACAGGATTTCATTGATCAAATACACCGCACACTGTGGGTTATGCATGCCAATGACACAGAGGCAGTAGAACTGGCTTCCTATCGATTACGGAACTTAGCGGTCTTCTGGTATGACAGCTGGGAAAGGTCCAGGAGTCCGAATGCTCCCCCACCTGTATAGAATGAATTCTCTGATGCATTCCTTCACCATTACTTGCCAGTTGAGGTACGACGAGCTAAGGATGATAAATTTTTGAACCTTAAGCAAGGTAATATGAATATACGAGAGTACAGTATGCAATTTGACTCTCTGGCAAGGTATGCTCCCCACATGGTGGCCGAGATGAGCGACAGGGTTCACTTGTTCGTGAACGGACTAGGACCGCACTTAATAAATGAATGCACGACAACTTCCCTGATAGAGGGCATGGATATCTCCCATATATAGGCCTATGCCCAGACCATAGAGGATCGTAAACGACAACAAAGGGCGGAAAGGGAGCAGGAGAGGAGCCAGCATAAGAGAACAAGAGTTGCAGGGTATTCTAGAAACTCCAGAAGTAGTATGAGACCCCATTCTTCGAGAAGTTCGGCACCACCTGCATCTAGTACCCCTCGACAGTTTCGGAGTTCGCAGGCATCAGGCTCGCCGTATCACAGGGCTACTAGTCAGATGAGATCCCCAATGCCTCATTGTGAGCAGTGCGGCAGGACCCACTTTGGGCCGTGTCATCAAGGTTCGGATGTATGCTATTTTTGCGGACAGCCTGGCCATATGAAGCGGGACTGTCCTTATAGAATGGGTGGTATGGCTCAGCAAATTGGATCTATGGCTGGTTCTTCCCTATCAATTCGACCTCCAGCACGGGGTCCCCATCAGCCAGCAGTTCGTGGCAGGGGTAGCGGTACAATACCGGGCTCAAGTGGTGTTCAAAATCGAATATATGCCCTAGCAGGTTGACAAGACCTTGAGTCATCTCCCGATGTTGTCACAGGTATATTATCGGTGCTTTCTCATGATGTATATGCATTGATTGATCGCGGATCCACGTTATCTTATATTACACCCCTTCTGGCTGATAAGTTTGATATCGTACCTGAATCAATAAGCAAACCCTTTGTGATATCTACTCCAATAGGAGATTCTGTGATTACTAGAAGAGTATATAGAGGTTGCACTGTGACGATTTGTAGTCGTTAAACCTCGGCTAATTTAATTGAGTTAGAAATGGTTGATTTTGACGTGATAATGGGAATGGATTGGTTGGCATCATGCTATGCTAGTGTTGATTGTCATACGAAGATGGTTAGATTTCAATTTCCTTGCGAACCCGTCCTTGAATGGAAGGGAAACGTTGCTACGCTGAGAGGTAGGTTTATTTCCTACCTTAAGGCAAGAAACATGATCTCCAAAAGGATATATCTACCATCTTGTTCGCGTTATGGACGCGGAGGCGAAGTCGCCTACTCTACAATCAATTCCGGTAGCCAGTGGATTTCCAGATGTCTTTCCAGATGAACTCCCAGGTCTTCCTCCTGAAAGGGAGATTGAGTTTGGCATCGATGTGTTTCCCGATACTCACCCAATTTCTATCCCTCCATATATAATGGCCCCAGCAGAATTACGAGAGTTGAAAATACAGTTGAAGGACTTGTTGGATAAAGGCTTCATTAGGCCTAGCACTTCACCTTGGGGTGCGCCAGTCTTGTTCGTACGAAAGAAAGACGGATCGTTACCGATGTGTATCGATTATCGTCAGTTGAATAAGGTCACCATAAAGAACAAATATCCACTTCCAAGAATTGATGACCTGTTTGACCAACTCCAGGGAGCCAAATATTTCTCTAAAATTGATCTACGTTCAGGATATTTTCAATTGAGAGTCAAGGAGAAAGATATTCCAAAAACAGCCTTCCGAACGAGATATGGGCATTTCGAGTTCCTAGTAATGTCATTTGGGCTAACAAATGCCCCGTCTTCTTTCATGGATCTCATGAACACTGTAATCGGGCCTTATCTTGATATGTTCGTGGTGATATTCATTGATGATATCCTGGTGTACTCCCGTGCAGAGGCAGAACATATGGGTCACTTGCGGATAGTATTGCAGACCCTTCGGGATCACAGGTTATATGCAAAGCTCGCCAAATGTGAATTTTTGCTGAACTCGGTGGCATTCATAGGCCATGTAATATCTGATGAAGGTATTAGTGTCGATACTCAAAAGATCGACGCAGTCAAGAATTGGCCAAGACCTACTACGCCATCAGAAGTCCGTATCTTCTTAGGACTAGCAGGGTATTATAGGCAGTTTGTAGAAGGATTTTCCTCTATATCTACGCCACTAACTAAGTTGACCCAGAAAGCTACCAAATTCCAATGGTCGAATGTTTGTGAGCGGAGCTTTCAGGAACTGAAGGATCGATTAACATCCGCTCCAGTTCTTGCTCTTCCCGACGGAACTGAAGGTTATGTGACATATTGTGATGCCTCCGGCATAGGTTTGGGATGTATCTTGATGCAGCATGGGAAGGTAATTGCTTATGCTTCGATAATTGAAGAAGCATGAAAAGAACTACCTAACACTATCTATATGGTGTCCATGTCGACATCTACTGTTATAACCCATATTTGTACGTGTTAGATTGCACCGTAAGATAGTCTACCTAGGTTCGAGAAGAGAATTACCCTTGAGACAATAAGAGTTTAGTCCTATTGGTCCTAAACGATGCAAAGGTGTATAAGGGCGGTTAACAAGTATTAGAGGATAAACGAGTTAAAGATGTTGTAACTCGCGTTTTTGGGAAAATCGAGAGGTGTTTAACATTACCAAGATGTCATGTTTTAAGGTACTTGAATGATATGATATCCGTTTCATAAGTCTTGAAGTCAAACGAGTTATGAAACAAAAATCGACAAAAGTTGTGGCAACTTAGGTTCACAATTTTACTTAAACGTTAGGTCAAATGTTTCTGCGATTTTCTCCCAATTTACAAGGAATTACGGGGTGATCTACCTACCAAATTAAAGGCCTATGAGTCTAGTTTCCAATTCTTCAAACCGTTTGTCAATACGATTTCGGAGTATTGAGATAATTGCATTTCCGTAGAACTGCGCAGGCTGGTAGGTGACAAGTAGGTGCATCACCTACTTGCCAAAATTAAGGGCTAAAAGTTAAAAGCCCCAAGTCGGTCAAGAGAGGGATTTTAAAAGCTTCTAAAGCCAGATAATTCATTATTATTTCACAGCTTCAAAACCTAAAAGAACCCTTGCAACCCCTCCCCAAAATAATCCCACACAAACCCTAATTGATTTTCCCTCTTTCAAGTTCTAGTTGAAGGTAAACCCTAGAGTTTGAGGAACCAAAGCAAGGGCTGAGTTATCTAACAAGCAAGGTGAGTTTACTGCTCTATTTAATACATTTTTTCTACTGTTAATTCTTGGTAAGTCGTTCTATGTGTGTAAGAACTCACGGGACGGTGATCGGAAGCCGTGAGTTCGAGTTATTCACTTGTAGCGAACTATTTTGTGAACTGTTTTGTGTTGCTGTAAAGCTGCGTGTTATACTACTAATTTGTGGAGTTTTGGATGAGGAAGGGTGTGGAGAAACACCATATATGTTTAGGGTTGTGGCCTGATAGTTGTTCATACCATTTCCGGATCGTTTGACACGACTATAGTGGCCATTGTACGTATGAAGTGATTGGTTTGTGCGTGGACTGTTTTGGGAGGCTCAATATGATTCTTATTGATGTTGTTTTGCTGTTTGGTGACTGTTTGGACTTGTGTGAAGTCATATATATAGGGGAGGTGCTGTCCGTTTTATTGCAAAATAGGTTACAGTCGATACATAATAGTTGCGACGCCTGAACGATAACGGTAGTATCATTTCTCTTATTGTAGACTAAGAAGCCGTGGAAGTTTCATAGCTTGAGATTGGAAAGTATTGCAAGGTATGTGAGACTATCCTTTTCCTTCTTTTGCACGACTCTGACTGTACACAATCCAATGAACGAACCCCAAAGATACTCTACTCTTAGAAGGTAGCAGTACGTATATTGTTTCCCCTCTTATGGGAGGATTGATATGTTATTATTTCACTATGGTAGTATGACTCTTATGAGTCCAGCATGCATTATCTATTTTACTCTACCAAGCCGCGCTATAGTCGGTCGGGTATGGCACCTATTGTGCAACTATACATATGTATATGTTTTACTCTACTTAGCCGCGCTGTAGTCGACAGCTATTTTACTCTACCGAGCCGCGCTATAGTCGGCCGGGTATGGCACCTATTGTGCAACCACTGATCAGTTGGGTATGATAATGAGGAGGCCCACAGAGGCATATGTTTGAGATGATTATGAGGCCCACAGAGGCGTATATATGTATATGATGATTTTCAAAAGGATGTAAATATATGTATATGCATATGCATGTCAGGCATGACATGGTTAGTCGCCCTCAGAGGCATTCAGATGGTACAGGTTGTATGTCTCTTACCCTGATGCTTATTATTGTTCTTGCATTATGTTTCCTGTCTTACATACTCAGTACATTATCCGTACTGACATCCTTTATTTGTGGACGCTGCATGTCGTGCTGCAGGTCCGAGCGGGCAGATAGACGAAGCTCCCCCACCACAATAGGCTACCCAGTTCAGCAGATATTGGTGAGACCCATCCTTCGGACTTGCCACAGTCTTGGTATGCATTTTGTTGTAGGCATTATGGGCATGTCGGGGCCCTGTTCCGACATAGGTTGCATTATGTACGTTTTTGTAGAGGCTCATTGACAAATGTCAATTTATGCATAGACAAGTGATGGGTTGACTTATGTACAGTTGAATTGCCTTGTCGGCAAACGTATGTATTTTGTTTTATGGTTTGCATTGCAGCCTTGTTGGCCATATTATGTATATAAGTATGTTCGTATCATGGCATGACGTCTCGGTTCATTATAATTATTGTTCGAGATTATATGCATATGACAAGCCTTATAGATAATAAGGAAAGTTAGATGAAGGGTACGCCGGTGCCCGTTGAGTAGGGTCCGGTGCCAGTCGCGGCCCTCCAGCTTGGGTCGTGACAACTACTCCATAGATATGGAGTAATTCATCATAAATAATTTTAAGTTAATTTAAACGATCCAAACTCTTGTCTTGAGTGAGGATTGAATGATGAAATCCTTATACTTGATGTGCCGGGTAATTTCGGCATATTTTGATACTATTTGCTTAAAGTGTAACTTGTTTTACTTGTTAATTCTCATGATACTTATGTAATTTTAGTGTATTTTTAGAACAACAAGTGTCAAGACCCAGAAGAACAGAAAAGAGTTCAAAAAGTCAGCTGAAGACAACAAAAGAGGTTAAGAGCATGGCATATGTAAATATGCGGTCGCAGAACGGACATGCGAATCGCATATTCTACAAGTAGATCGCAGACGAAGACAGAACTTTAGGCCAATCTTCAAGTCGAGAATGCGGTCGCAAATGCGACCACAAAACAGGAATGCGAACCGCGAATAGGATTGCATGAAATCGCAAACATGAACAGAGTTCTGAGTGAAAATCAGTGTGCAGAATGCGATCGCATTCTGCGATCGCATATTCAACATGCGAACCGCAAACCTAGATGCGACGAGAGCAAAACTGTCTGGTGGGATTTGCGATGGATGATGATGATTTGCGAACCACATTCCTGTTCTGCGACAGAAATGCGGTCCGTATTATTTCAACAAGGGAAAAGCTGACCGACATTCGCCTCGGGTTTTGGTCCTCTATAAATAGGTTTTATAGGGTTTTGTAAAGGGATTCTTGTTAGAACTTAGAGTAGAATGTACGGCACTTGAGTATTTTTGAATTCTTAGAAGCTTTTGGTGATTGAAAACCCTCTATTTTTGTAAGATGATATCAATTACTCTTCCTTGTTCTTTAATTATCAGTATGTGTAGCTAAACTCAAACACTGAGGTTGTGAACCCTAGATGGGTAGAATGTGTTGAGATTTTGATATTGAATCAAATTCCAAAGGAATCTTGATATTTATTTATTTCTTGTTCTTCAATTAATTGTAAGTAGTTGCAAACATTAACGAATGCCAATTGACTCTACTTATCTTAGAAAAGTGAGATAGAGTTTGGTAGAAATAAATAACAAAAATTCAAGGCTTTAAACCTTGTTTAACGAAATCACTTAGGAATAAGTAGGTTTTAATTTGGCGGTTAATTGGTTGTTCTTAAGATTGACTCTTTTGTATTCGGGAGAATCGTAAGAGGATACATTATCCAAATATTGGGAAATATTGGGTAGTAAATTAAACACCAATTGCATATCAGGAAAGGTATTCAATATTAATATCAAGAACATTCTACTACATTAAAGGGGGCACAACCTTGGTCTCTTAAATTCATATTTTCCACATTCACATTTGAACAAATTAGTTTTCAATTTTCGCTTGTTTATACATTCAACACTTTCCAAATTCCATTTGACGTACTTGATAGAATTACGACTTAGTCAAGTATTACATTAATTAGCAATTAGTTTCACGCCTATTCCCTGTGGGATTCGACCCCAACCTTGTTGGGTTACTATATTTGACATCGATCTCTTACACTATTATTAAGGTGTAATTTGAGCGAATCAGTACTCTTGCTTTTCCCACTTCTCCTTAGCCTCCTTAGGTCTAAAGTATGTTAAAAGTCCAGAAAATACTGCTTTCCAATGTATATATACCAAGTAAGGTCGGGCCCAAATGAACACACCTTCCGGAATAAGACTTGTTGCCGCGCACCTGAAGATGTGCTCGCGCATATGGCCGCACACTTTGGCCAGTATTCTGTCTCACTTGCGTGCTCAGTGCGTGCTCGCGCACCTGGGTGGCGTCCTGCTTGATTCTTCGCTTCTCTCGTTAAGTGCACTATTGTCCCTTGATACCTGAACATGATCCCAACTTAATCCTTGGGCTTTTACTCAGACTTCAAAGTTCCAGAATAGCTTGAATTCATTCCATAAAATCTACATATATCGGAATCACTCCTACAAGGCATAAAACACATAACTAATGCATAACACTAGCGATTAAAGTTCAAACTCAATTAAAGTGCAGTAAATTAGAGTGCGATAAGCAACTAAAACACGCAACTATAGCCTACCATCAAAACCCTATACTTAAACCATTGCTCGTCCTCGAGCAATCAAACTACACTTTATAATGACATGACCTTTTTAAATAACTCTCCTAACTCATCATACTAAGAGTATTTAAAATCGATTAAGCACAATAGTGTAACATCCTAGCCTCAACATTTGACTCAAAATTACCAAGCATTATTTATAACCCGCTCACTTACTCTAATATAGAGGTCAACTACATTACCTTTCCTTCATGAATCTAGTTCCCTCACAACAATAAATAGTATTTCCACACACAATAAAATTTAAGAACAACTAGGAACTCAAGATAGATAGAATTCACTCACTCTCAGAAATAACATTTACATGCCATAAAAGATGAACCATAGGCTTGCCCATACTGTACTACTCCACTAATTGAGTTCATTCAGTCAAGGATCAAGTAGAACTTTAATTGGTTGTAATGTAAGTTGCGGGACGGGTAGGATACATTTAGATATAAGAGTGACTCCACCTCCCTAAGCACTTTAATACATACATTTCATTTTATTTCAAAACCCTACACTTATGTCAAACCAAGACTCCATCTTCTCAGCCATATATATTAACTCCCAACTTCTTGAAGCATAATTACATCAAGAGTCAACACTTATCAATGAATAATTTTCACAACAATACAACTGTGTATTTTTTTCTTTTTTTATATAAGTGGCTCTTACTATTTTTCAAAACAGTGCACCTTTCTCCTTATTTCATTAGTTCCACTCAAAAACCAACTTAATCACCCCATGATTCAACTTTTACATAGTTCATACAAATTCAAGTGCTCACGAGATGTAAATGGTTCAAATAGATGGTCAATTCAAAATAAAAGGGTAAGGCTTGTAATGTGGTTACCAAAGAAACATGATTACATGCTCAACCGGATTAACTACAACACATAACAATTTGGTGGGTAATAGCATATAATTGGCTCCACAAAGAAATGCCTATATCCATTTCAGCGCTGAACAAAACTACTATTTCACTTTGCAAATACAAGGGGCTTCTAGACATCAAATGCAATGCACAGAATAACACAAAACACACACATGGCACATAACTCACTCAAGATTGGGCTATCGAGACTCTCTAGTCAAAGCAGTTAAGCAAAGTTAAGATCATACAATTTAAGGTACTTATACGAAAGTCAAAAACTGAGCCTAAGCGTCACACTAAAGCGCTCAATATTCTTAAGGTATAATAAAGTCAAGAGATATTGCCTTCATTTCAAATCATAGCATAAGGTTTCCTACTCCTAGTAAAATAAAAACTAACTACACCTGATTCAAACAAAACCCTTGGAAAAGAACTGCGGCACAAAGAAAAACCAAGGGGAAATTCATACACTACCTAGCAAAAGAAAGTCTTTTTGTCTTTTTCTTTTGACTTTATCCCTCAAGAAACCTGTCGAATGATATCCATCATCAGAAAAAATCAAAAATTTCAAAAAAAAAATTTTCAATTTTTTTTCTATCTCTAACTACATTTAACAAAGGTAAAACTAAAACTACTATATATACAACATACAAATATCCCCCACCCCACACTTTAAGTTGTGGCATGTCCCCATGACACACAATTACAAAGCATGAGGCAAAGGAAACTTCCCTGAATGTCTAGTCGGGGTATGAGTCAAAGTCGAGCTGCATTCCTCGCGCCTGAACTAGTGCACACATCGACGCAGACAGCTTCTTCTCAGCCTTCTTGGGGTGCACCCCACACTTGTCTTGTTCACTCATCGTATCTTTCTCTTTCAAACCTTTCACTTTCCACTCTATACTTGCAGCGCTGGCTTCTCCTTTCTCACCCCTATCTCCACATTCATCTCGAAAGTCACCGTCTCCTCACCCACTCTAAGCATGAGCTTTTTATCATGTATGTCAAATATTGCTCTACCTATCGCTGAGAATGGTCTTCCTAAGATAAGGGGGATCTCTTTGTTCTCCTCCATCTTCACCACTATGAAATCTATAGGAAATACAAACTTATCTACCCGAACTAAGACATCTTCAACTATCCCCTCAAGTATAACAGTTGTTTGGTCGACCAGCTGCAAGGATACTGGTGCGGACCTTATCTCTCCAATCTCATTCTCCACCTTCCTATAAATAGACAAAGGCATTAAATTAATTGGAGCACCAGAATCACATAAAGACTTATCAAAATTAAGAGTGCCTAACGAGCAAGGTATAGTAAAACTCCCTAGATCTCCACAGTTTTGTGGGAGTTTGTTTTGCAAGATTGCGCTGTAATGCTCTGTGAGCTTGACAACTGAGGTCTCTTCAATCTTCCTCTTCTTTGTAAGGATCTCCTTCAAGAATTTGGCATAAGCTAGCATTTGCGAGAGCACCACTATGAATGGCAAATTTACATTGACCTGTTTTAGCATATCTAGAAATCTCTCAAAGTACTTGTCTAGATTTTCTCTATACAGCTTTTTGGGGAAAGGGTAAAGCAGGCATATGCTCGCTCTCATAAGATTCCTCCCTTCTTGAAGTATCCTCCTTCTTCTTCCTGTCAGCTCCCTTCTTGCCTTTCTTCTTCTTATCAACTTCAATTTCCAGCTACTCTCCACTTTCTTTTTCAAGCACAACCTTTTTTTGGATTGGAGTGGTATCTTCCAACACTTGCCCGCTTCTCAAGGTCACATCATTTACTATTTCTTTGGGATTTCTCTCAATGTCAGCTGGTAGAGTACCTGGGATTCTCTCAGACGGTATAGTTGCAACTTTTCCCACTTGCTTCTCCAAATTTCACAAACCAGTGCCAAGTTCTTTGATAGCTGAACCTTGAGCATCTAATCTTTCATCTGTCGTGACAACGAAGGACTTCATTAGATCTTCTAACCAAGACTGAATTGGCTGTTGAGGCTGGAACTGCGGCCTCAGCTGATTACAAAGCCAAGAGCTCCTTGTCCTTGAAATCTGGGTTTGTTTTTTTGCCATGCATTTGCACCACCCCCAGGTGAACTCCATTAAAAACCCGGGTGCTTCTGACCCATTGCATTGAAGTTATAATTGCCGACAACATTAACTTCCTCAATTGAGGCTTGACACTCATGAGTAGGGTATCCTCTTCAACATATATCACACACTGCATGGGGTTCATTATGTATTGAAGCTAAGGTCAGCTTCCTTATTTCTTTGGCCAAGGCATCAAGCTGTACCTACACAAATGTGTTAGCATTAACTTGATTTACACCAGTTGATCTCCTTCTCTCAGCAATTTCAGAGGGACACTGATTTGCATCCTCGAATAACCCATCTAGAATTGTGACTATCTCCTCTGGAGTCTTTTTCATCAACGGGCCTCCAACTGCATTGCTCAATGTTCTGCGTAAGGCTGGTGTCAATCCATCCCAAAAATCCTAGAGTTGCATCCAGAGTTCAATTTTGCTATGTTGACACTTTCCCACTATCTCCTTAAACCTCTCCCAAGCTTCAAACACAGTTTCGGTCTCGTTCACGCAAAAGTTATGGATTTCTCTTCTAAAATTGTCCATATTAGCTGATGAGAAATATTTGTCAAGAATTTTTTTGGTCATCTCATCCCATGTTCTAATCGATCCATTAGGCAAGCTTCGAAACCAGTGCTTCGCATTGTCTTTGAGAGTGAAGATAAATTCCCCCAAGTAAACTGCATCTTGTGACACACCATTATATTGAAAGATGTTCATAATCTTTTCAAAATCCATTAGATGATTGTTTGGATCTTCGTTCATCTTTCCCCTGAAGACACATTTGTTTTGAAGAGTTTGAAGCAACCCCTGCTTTAACTCAAAATTGTTAGCTGCAACTGGAGGTGGTCTCACCCTTGATAAGCCTTGGTTGTAGACTAGTCTAGCATAATCGCCAAGTGGTTTCCCAACACCGGGAGCTATGTTTTCGAACTGGTCTGTTTGATTCTGAGCAATTCTCCAAGCCCTTTCCTCCTCAAAGACAAGTTGTACATTTCGAAGAGCTATTTCCTCAGCATCCCTTGCAACTTTTTCTTTTTGCTGGGATGCCACTCTTGCAGCCAAATCAACATTATCATCATCTCCCACCATAATTTCTTTGGTTGAGGATTGCCCAACCTTCTCTGTATTCTCGGGAGATCTCTTTGCTTCCTCAGCTGTCATAGTTGTTTCTCAATTTCTGGTTCATATGATAGCATTTCCTTCCTAGAAGATCGAGTCGTGCACAATTCTAATCTGTAGCCCGCGCATAGTCAAGGAACACTAGACATAAAAAGAGAAAAATAAAATAAAAAGAAAAATTCCTGAATTCGCACTGGAAACTATTTCAATACTATTGATTGCCAATCCCCGGCAATGACACCAAAATTGACGAGCAATAAACACAACACAAAATTATGCTCGCTAGTCGAATATAGTATAATATAATATCGTATCCACATGAATTAGATTTAAACATCGTTTTTGTAGCTTCTAGTTTAATTGCTATCAAGATGATCGACAATTTAGATTTGTGTGATTTAAAACTAAAATTTAACTAACAGTCTAAACAATTGGCTAATGACAATCGCAACAAGAGTAATCAAAGAAGATATCGATGGGAGAAAATAGGGGTTGATTGGATAGGTGAAAGATAATTGCCTGGGATTAATTCTAGTTACTTCACTCCTAATATTCAAGTGAGTCTCTTGAATTCACTCGATTATTAGTTTAAACGTTCAGTAGAACCTCCTCTCTCGATTAAGTCTTAACCTAACAGTATGAACCAATTT
>MCJB01050986.1:98587-132572 GCA_002018475.1 Nicotiana obtusifolia
ACTGTAACGACTCGATCGGTCGTTTTGAGCTTTAATGTTCCTTTCGCTGGTTTGAGACTTTAAGTATCTTCATATGATTTATTTTTAGTTACGTGTATGGTTGGTTTTAATTTTCGAGTGATTCGGGATTGCTTTGGAACAATGACTCTCGATTTGGAAGCTTTAAGTTGGAAGAGTTGACCAAGGTTTGACTTTTGGGTAAACTAACTTGAAATTGAGTTTTTATGGTCTGATCGGTTCGTATGATGATTTTGGACTTGTGTGTATGTTTGGATTCAGTTTTGGAGGTTTCTAGAAGGATTCGACACTATTTATAGAAAGTTGGCAATTTGAAGAATTTAAGAATTAATAAGTTTGAACAAGAGTTGACTTTGATGTTCTTGGACTCCAATTAGTGTTTCGAGACTTTGGATAGGCCTATATAGTTGAATTGAACTTGTGTGCGAAATTTTGAACTAATCCAAACTGTTTAAGTGTGATTCGGACACTTTTTTGAAAGAATAAAGATTTAATTACTTAAGCGAAATTCTGTTCCGTTTGAGCGTCGATTTGTTGTTGTGATGTCCCGTGGATATTTTGAGGCTTTGGATAATTTTGTATAACGTATTTGTACTTTTTGGTATGATTGAATGGGGTCACGAGGGGCTCGATTGTGTTTTGCATCGTTGGTTGAGAAACTAGTTAAAGATTTACAGTTTGACCATGGTTAATATCGGGTCAAGATGAGCTCTTTTTGATGTTTTGAGTGCGTGTGCAGATTCGTAGGGTGTTTTATGATTGAAATGCATAAATGGTTTGTATCCGGGAGGTTCTGAATGTGTTTTGGATCCTAAAACGAAGATTCTTTTGTTGCCGAATTTCTGGATTAAAATAATTACGAAAATGTCATTTTTATCCCTTAAATTTTTATATTTCTTTTAAAACATCAAAATATCATATCTCCCTCATTTTAAGGCTAAATTGGGTGATTCAAAAGGCTATCTTGGGTGCAATCGTGCAAGGATTATGTTGGGCTTATCAAATGTGAGTTTTGTGTCATCTTGGATCTGATTCGAGCTATAACAGCTGCTGTGTTATTTTCCGTGTTTCGAGATTTAGTCACTTTTTCTCACATGATTTTGGAGCTCGAACTTGGACGATTTTGGAGGGGATTTTCCCAATTTGGATTAGGTAGCTATTATTTTATTCGTTTTGATTATATTTCATGAATCTATCTCCGATTTTGGCACTTGGATTATGAATTTTAAAGAGCAATTAGGGGTTTTGTCTAATCTTTTCTAAAGTTAATTTTTGAGTTTTGAATATTGATTTGGAGTCGAATTTAAGTGAAATTAGTATAGTTTGACTCGTAATTGAATGGTTGTCGGATTTTGTGAGTTTTGTCGAGTTTCGAGGTACGGGCCCGTGTTTGTCTTTTTGGTTGACTTTGAGTAAATGTGTAAAGATTCAACCTTTATCATTTGGGATTGTTTCCTTAGGCATTATTTGATGTTTTTGAGTTGCTTTTGGCTAGTTTCGAGCAGTTCGAAGGTTGATACGGGCGGAATGGCATTTTTATTGTATTGTTTGGCTTGTTCGGTATTGGATTTTGCTTGTTCGAGGTAAGTAACATATCTGAACTTTAATTTGAGGGTACCATGTTATAAGAGATGTATTGGAGTGACGCACATGCTAGGCGATGAGTGTGTGGGCGTGCACCGGGGATATCATGATTCAAGTTGGCTATAGACTATGACCGAACTTGTTTTGCTGTTATATCTTATTCTATCCGTGTAATTCCTACTTGTTAGATAATTGAGTTGTAATTCATGTTAGAAATCATGTTTAGGCTATGTGCTTATTCGGTTGAGACCTAATGAGGCTATTTCTGTTGTTTTAGGTTTTCTTCTCTAACTGTAATTATATACTCAGTCATGATTCTTTATTTGCATATCATATCTTAGTCTCTGTTCATCATTCAGTATCACATTATATGTTATCATTATTTGGGCTGAGTGGTACGAGATTGTGAGCCCTTGAGACTTTAGAGATTGATGAGTGAGGTGGGATTGAGAGCCGTGTTATGAGTGTTATTGTGGATCGGGCTATACGTCGCAGCAGGACATATTGGCTTTATTACAATTATTATTATTGTGGATTGGGCTGCATGCTGTTCCGGGCCTTATTAGATTATTTATTATTGTGAATCAGGCTGCATGTCGTAGCAAGCCTTATAGGATTTTGATTAGCGCTTGGGCAGGATCCGCTCCTCCGGAGTCTGACATACTAGTAGTGAGCACAGGCATAATGATATATATACACGTGCTTTAGTGAGGGGCTTATGAGCCAGGCACCCGTCTACTATTGGGTGATTGTGTGTGCGTGCGATGAAGTGGGCATTTGAGACAGATAACTTGAATATGTTTGAGGGTTAGAGTACCTAGGAATATCACCGTGAAGTCATTCATTTGACATGCATACTTGGCATGTAGGTATAGAGATGCAATTTTCCTCATGCTAGACGGTATTGTGACATTCATGACTTGACATGTAGGCATAGAGATGTATATTCCTCATGCTAGACGATAGGTTATAATTGATGACTTGACATGCATATTGACATGTAGGCATAGAGATGTACTTTCCACATGCTATCTGGTAATGAAATGTCATATCTATTGTTGAAAGTTTGGGAAAAATCATAGTTTTCTGATACACCCATATTTTGGTGATTCCGATGAAGGATTTGGACTTTACTGTTATACCTGCAAAAGCATGTCTACTTTTTCGTAACTACGAACAAGCTGAGCATAATATCTTTTGATTTATTACTTTTACTGCCTTGTTATATTATTACGAGTTGTTATTGGCTATTCCTGTTGGACTCTGACCATTTTCCGAGCTCGTCACTACTTTCAACCCGAGGCTAGATTTGTTACTTATTGAGTACATGGGGTCGGTTGTACTCATACCACACTTCTACACCTTGCGTGTAGATCTTGGAGATGATGTTGCTGTGAAGGGCGGGAGCTGGCGTTGAAGATGTGCTTGCCTTCCAGTTTCTGCTACCACTTGTTCTTGGTAGATCTAGATTTGAGATTATGTTTATGTACATTTCAAACAGATGTTGTATCATTTTCCTATCAGTTTTGTAACTCCAAGTCATAGAAGCTCATGACTTGTTCTACCAGTCCTTGGGTTATTCTATAAGAATTAAGTTATTTCATCATTTATTTCCTAGTAATCTCCTTTGGATTGTGTTTATGGATAATTGGCTTACCTAGCGGGTTGGGTTAGGTGCCATCACGACTAGTTGAATTTTGGGTCGTGACAAGTTGGTATCAGAGCTCTAGGTTCATTGGTTTTACGAGTCATGAACAAATGTCTAGTAAAGTCTTGTGGATCAGTATGATGATGTCCATACCTATCTTCGAGAGGCTACAAGGCATCTAAGATAAATTTCCCATCTTTCCTTCCTTATCATGCGGCCTTGATTGAGCTTGAAGCGTATCTCTTTGAATTCCTTCCACTCACTCGTATGTTATATGAGCACTCGGTATCAGCTGTGCATCGACGACTTGTGATTCCATGGAGGAGGTGTGAGATGTGTTTTCTGTATTTTGGTGATGGGCCAATCTGGAGGACTTAAGGCCAGGTTTAGACCGCAGCTTAGGTTCAATAGTTTTAGTTGTGTAAGCATGTGCTTTTGGACTTATATGTCCGGTAGTGTCGCTCGGAGTGGAATTTATGGCTCAGTGAGTGCTTTGATGGCTATATGATGAGTATGATGCGACTGCGGGATGTGTTCTGATGGTTTGGATGTGACGAGAAGAGTTTGCTTGGGATGTGAAAAGGACTATTGGGTGCTTGATTTCTGTCATGGTGTGTTGTACAGTCTCGAGTTATGTGCGTGTTGAGAATTCTTTCATGTCGATCATTTGTTGAATGAAGTAGATACTTATATCTTGTTGACATGTTTAGACTCAGGAAGATTAACTAATTGCATGATGGTTGTGGCCATGGTAGGGCGTAATGAAAATCCAATTTGAGGCTAAGCATGTGGGATATCTCCTACGGGGTGGTCTACGGAAGTGTGATCCTTATGATGTTGTGTGGAGAATTTCTTTCTACCAGTGGGTTATACATGTTGCGATTTGAGTTTGGATCAGTTGACAATGTTAACTTGGCTTTCACGAGGATGAATGCGAGATTATCAGGTGATTTGAGGTATTTCATGGTTTGCGTAGCATGAGCTTAGGAAGGATTTAGTTAAATCTCAGTGCGGGATTTTGGGTATTGTAAGTTATCGGATGTTTTGTTCTATTGCTTTGAGCCAAGTGGGGGAGTCTGCTATTGACGAATTGATTGCATGGCTATGTGTTGTATTGGTTTCGGTCTGAGGCATGCTTATGGATCAGTTACGACTTGCAGAGGTTGGTTTTGAGGATGACTGAAGGAAGGAAATTTCTAGATACAGGTTATATTACACTTTATGGGTATATGCGAATCATTTAATGATTCGAGTTGTTATTCGTGACGGATATAGTGCGCATGGATTAGGAATTTACTCGGTTGCTTTAAGGCGGGGTTACTTCTTTGGAGGTAGTTGTGCTAATGGGGCACCGATCATTTGGCTCGTTTGGGTGGCGCAATTGAGATTTGAGAAGACTGGATGACTCTCGAGAAGGTTATAATGGATATAAGATTTATATGTGGCAATTGAGAATTTTTCGGATCTGCATATGGCTAGAATGTCACACCCCAACCTTTGGGAGCGTGATCGGCGCTCAACTGAATTAATCTAGTCGAGCCAGCCTACTTTACATCAACCTCTCATCATTACTCATGCATGATTTACCATAACATAATTAGATCTCGACTTTTAAATTAAATACATTTGGCTCAATGGCCTAAAATTCTTCTCATGATGGATACATAGCTTTATAAATATCTGTAAATATAGTGAACATAAATACATGAAAAAACTTCTATCCATGGGAACATAAGAGCTTCGGACACATTGGAAACATTTACTAGGAAACTATACCCATTTCATTTAAAACATAAATTGGAATCATAATCATTCGTTAAATCAACCTCATTTGAAGTATCTTTGTAGGAGTGAATAGGAATAGAAATTTAAACAAGACTTGAGCATATCAGCATATGATAAATCATGTGCTCAAGACAATCTAACATGATAAGAATTGGCACTTCGAGCAACCGTACTTGGTGTTCACCGTGAGATCATGGAATTCGATTCTACGGAGGGGGTTTAGCCAGCATACCTTGCTTGAGCTTTACATAGATTACTACAACATCCCACACTCCTAGCGACTCAATCTATAGAAACATAACCAAAATTAACCATAGTTATGAAGGTGTTCTTAGATTTAGCCCATTCTAACATTTCATCAAATACTTAATTTGCAAAAGTGATCACAAAGTCCCACAGTAGAAATTCCTCAACCCGCATCATGAATTTTCAAGCAGCCAACCAATATATAATATCCCTATAAAACCCATCAACAATCATTAGTCACATGCATGCCCAACCATTTGCTTCAAACCCACCAATATCACATTTCCTAGTCATCACATACTCCCAAATTCGATATTGGGGGCTTATGGCTTTCGGTGACCATCCCACAATCCCCACCATAATAACATACTATCTAAACCCATTATTAAACATTGCATTAAAGCTAGGGATGAAGTCTTACCTTGTAAGTAGAAGGTCTCGTGACTTTCCCTCTTGAATTCCCATGGTTTGAGTAAGAATTGGAGATTATAATTTGATAGTGCTTCTCCCTCTCTCTCTCTCTCTCTCTTTAAATTGATACCCTCACTCTAAAACATCAAGTTATATCTTATAAAATGGCCCCCTAAAACCTTACATAAAAATAGGGTCGGCTAAGAAAATTTAAGAAAATAACCTCTCGAAGTCAATTATGTGGTAGCAGAACAGATATGTGGGCAACAAATTTCGCGATGCATTCTCTCTGTAGCATAATCATTATGCGGCCAGCAAATAGCCACAAAATGGTTTTCAAATTTTGGGTTGGGTCTGGTCAATCCCGCAATGCAATATTGCTGTAGCAGAATGCGTTATGCGGCCAACAGAATGGACACAAAATGGTTATCAAATTTGTGTTTCTTCTGAATCATTTGGTGGTGATCCCGTGGTCAGCGTAACAGATCCGTTATAGCATAATGGACCACATAATCGTCATTTTCTGGAAACTCTTCTACCAACTTCGCGATGCATTGCACAATCCAAAAACATAGCTTACCTTTACACTATAAGAACTTAAATCCTTAGAGAACTTTTATGGGGCCTTACATCCTCTGCCGTTTAGAAGCATTTGTCGTTGAATGAGGCTTAGGGTACGCCACAAAACACCCAATATGACTTATCTCTTTATTTACACCCCAAGCTCCCTAAATTTTTGGCTAACTCCAAAACTATTCAAATACTTTGGCAGAGTTTCCCCTCCAATTGGGCCTATCCACCAATCAGAGAATCCCAGAAATAAATCCTATCAACATATAGATAACACAACATTGCAACATAGACATGAAACCAACACCAACCATAATATCGTAGGCATTATATTACCCGAAATGGGGCATTTGCATAAACTGTACAAGTTTAAACATAACTCACTGAAAGTAAACTCCTAACATTCTTTTAAAACACAACAATTTCGTGATGATTTTGACTTTCTCGATAGTTTAGTTAACGAGTTCTATACCCTATCAACTCTGTTGTACCAACATTGGACCATTCCATGAGGGATTTACATCTCCATCCATACAAGGCACCACACACTGTGACAACAACCCATTACACGGTAACCACAGCCTTCATTGGCCTTATACTCCTCAAAACACATTTCTCTAGCCACTCCTTGACCTAGTCGTGATTTGACATACTAGAGTACATCATTATGGGCACCATGCAACTTATCTGGCTTTTCCTAATCCTCTACTTTGAAGAGACAATACAAAACATGATCTTCAAATTTCTAGCATCACCGTTCAGCCTCATGTAACATTCGCGAAATATTCTGATCACATTTATCCACGTTTGGATATTGAAAATGATAATTTGAATGTATCTAAAGCAACTTGAGTTTCCTTACATGTGAAAGCTTATGTACCTATGTCTATAGAGTAACTACGGGCATACACCTTCACCCCACCTTTCTCTTATATGTATAACCCCTTAAACATCATTCCTAATTACTTAAATCGCGTTATAACCTTGGTTAAGACCTGTGACTTCCCCTTCCCAATTCCTATTTTCATCTCACCTCATCATTCCCATATGATTTAAACTTATTGTGGTTGGAGGGCCAAACATGTAAAGAAGTATCACCCCATGGTCAAACATACATACCATGGAACTCTATGGTCATACTCATTCAAAAACACCATGGAACAAGGTAGAAGGGGTTGAAGGACTTACCATTGCCGAACAAGGATTAGGTGGCGCAATGAACTTATCATTCATTCATTCATAGCTCTTCGTCTCCCAAGAGAGAGACACATGACACCACCATTACCCTTCAGATCATACTCTTCACACATCATCGGTCTAAGATACTTATTTGTCTTTCCAAATCTTAGGTACATAAGCATGGTTCTCATACCCCACCAATATGCACTAGTCGACCCTACATCTATTGGACATACCCATATCTCGTTGGAGTTGGTTATCCTCTTAAACATTTTCTCCTATATATCGTGCTTTCAAAACCAAGGACTTGCCTATTATACCCACATTATTCATTTCATTTTGCGTGCAACCGCCCCTTCGGTGAGCTACTTGGTCATGACCCATTAAAGCAAAACCTCGATTGACTCCTATTATATTCTAAGGATCGTCTTCCTTGGTATATCTTCCTTGCACCAAAAATATGTAGTCAATATCATGCTCAACACATTTCTACCTCTTCTGTTACCTTGACCAATGAGAAATTTGTGTAACTTCATTAACATGCACCACCCTAGTCGTTGGGTGCTTATCCTATCTCAACCAATACTCCCAAAAGCATGGGGCACAACTTTCACACTTGGCTCTTAACTTCTCTATCCCAGGGTGTTCTTTAAAATATTTTAGCATTCTAGAGTTTGAGAATCAATCTTTATGGGGCGTCATACATAACTTAATCATGTACTATCACTCACTCCATATTTGAAATCCATGCGCGAACCTCTGTAAAATCCCAATCATTTATGAAAATTGAGCTTTCTTGTTACATCCATATATAATCCTTAATAACCTATTCAGGAAGTCTCAAATTCTCGAGGCTAACTCTATAAACTTGCTTACCTTGGTGGTATACTTGACTTTACCTTCCTCCATTATGAGGACAATTGGGCACCTCACACATTATGCCTGGCATGTGCGTCATTCCCTTAACCCTTGGGCCTTTTTCTTTTTGTAGCACGATGAGCAAATATTCCTTGATATTGACAAAGGAACTCCTAGACTAACTCAGAACCTTTATGCACGATCTAGAGTAAAAGAAGAGAAACATTACTTGAATGTCGTTGTAGCCTCGTTAATAGAAGTGTTGCCGGCAACACACCGATAAGAGGGACTCTACTGAAACAGCTCCATGACACCTTAGAACTCTTAAAACTTATGCTCTCATACCAAGCTTGTCACGCCCAAAATTGGGAAGCGTGAGTGGCGCTCAACTGAATTAACATAGTCGAGCCAACCTACGTTACATCAACCTCTCATCATTACTCATGCATGATTTACCATAACACAATAACATCTCGACTTTTAATTAAATACATTTGGCTCAATGGCCTAAAATTCTTCTCATGATGGATACATAGCTTTATAAATATCTGAAAACACTGTGAACATAAATATGTGACAAAACTCAAAACCTAAGTATGTGACCCACAATGTACATGGAGCTTCTATCACAATAGATACCTAAGTACATAAAACGAGCTAGACTCAAATACCCACTAGAACTGTAACGGGCCCACCATAAGCTGAGTAGTGACGAAGATCCCTGTCAAAGATCCATATCATCTAATAGAAGTATACCTGACCCTTTAAAAGATGCAGCGCCCTCGAAAAAAGGGACGTGAGTACGTGTAGAATAGTACTCGTATGTAAGGTAGACAGAACAACATATGAATATAAGGTAACTCAAATAAGAGGCAATAAAGTACATTAAGAAACTACAAAATGACCCATAGAATCACATGTGAAGTCTTACTATACTTACATCATTCTGAACTTCTTTTGGAATCAAGTGAGCCATATAAACTATGCGTGGGATACAAAATATAATGTAAATATAACATGTATAAACAAGGGCAATGAAAGTGGCACCTATTATTCATGCTGGCTTTGCATCTCACCAGACCGTCCATAGCCCTCTCTTACTATGCACCTATGCGTTTCACAGACCGTCCACAGGATCTATCCATACAATGCACCTATGCGCTCCATAGACCGTCCATTGGGTTCACCTATACTATACACCTATGCGTTTCATAGAACGTCCATAGGGTTCATCTATACTATACACCTATGCGTTTCATAAACCGTCCATAGGGTTCACCTATACTATACACTTATGCATTTCATAGACCGTCCACAGGGTTCATAACACATTATTATACACATGACCATATATAAGCTCAAAGCGATATGATTAACATTACATTTAAGGTCGTATGTTCCCGGATCATTGGGAAACTTCATGTTCATGCTCATCATGGAGAAGCACAACTTATTACATTAACACATGTATGGTGAATCAATAAGTAGATTTCAATGGCGCATGGATCCAATTTCTTTTCTTAAGGTTCATCCTCATTTAGCATAGGACATCTCTCTTTCATCTTTTTATGAACTCTCTTGGCATCTTAAGGTCCTTAGCTAGTTCATGATTCTTTGGGACTTAATATCAAAATCTTTTGCATTTATGGTTTAGAAGAATACATACTNTCCATATCATCTAATAGAAGTATACCTGACCCTTTAAAAGATGCAGCGCCCTCGAAAAAAAGGACGTGAGTACGTGTAGAATAGTACTCGTATGTAAGGTAGACAGAACAACATATGAATATACGGTAACTCAAATAAGAGGCAATAAAGTACATTAAGAAACTACAAAATGACCCATAGAATCACATGTGAAGTCTTACTATACTTACATCATTCTGAACTTCTTTTGGAATCAAGTGAGCCATATAAACTATGCGTGGGATACAAAATATAATGTAAATATAACATGTATAAACAAGGGCAATGAAAGTGGCACCTATTATTCATGCTGGCTTTGCATCTCACCAGACCGTCCATAGCCCTCTCTTACTATGCACCTATGCGTTTCACAGACCGTCCACAGGATCTATCCATACAATGCACCTATGCGCTCCATAGACCGTCCATTGGGTTCACCTATACTATACACCTATGCGTTTCATAGAACGTCCATAGGGTTCATCTATACTATACACCTATGCGTTTCATAAACCGTCCATAGGGTTCACCTATACTATACACTTATGCATTTCATAGACCGTCCATAGGGTTCATCTATACTGTACACCTATGCGTTTCATAGACTGTCCATTGGTTTCATCTATACTATATACCTATGTGTTTCATAGACCGTCCACAGGGTTCATAACACATTATTATACACATGACCATATATAAGCTCAAAGCGATATGATTAACATTACATTTAAGGTCGTATGTTCCCGGATCATTGGGAAACTTCATGTTCATGCTCATCATGGAGAAGCACAACTTATTACATTAACACATGTATGGTGAATCAATAAGTAGATTTCAATGGCGCATGGATCCAATTTCTTTTCTTAAGGTTCATCCTCATTTAGCATAGGACATCTCTCTTTCATCTTTTTATGAACTCTCTTGGCATCTTAAGGTCCTTAGCTAGTTCATGATTCTTTGGGACTTAATATCAAAATCTTTTGCATTTATGGTTTAGAAGAATACATACTATGATTGAAACCATTGGAACATATAATGCCTCATAATCCTAATTTTGGCAAGCGGTCACGTTTCATGTTCATACTATAACTTCCTTTTACTTGCAATGAGTGACCATAGAACATTAAGAACAATTAGGAAATTTAGGAACACCAAAGCTTCTATCCATGAGAACGTAAGAGCTTCCAACACATTCGAAACATCTACAAGCAAACAATACCCATTTCATTTAAAACATAAATTGGAATCATAAACATTCGTTAAGTTAGCCTCATTTGAAGTATCTTTGTAGGAGTGAATAGGGATAGAAATAGAACAAGACTTGAGCATATCGCCGTATGATAAATCATGTGTCCAAGACAAACTAACATGATAAGAATTGTAACTTCAAGCAACTGTACTTGGAGTTCACAGTGAGATCATGGAATCCGATTCTACGGAGAGAGTTTAGCCACCATACCTTGCTTGAGCTTTCGTTAAATTACGGAAACATCCACACTCCTAGCAACCTCAATCTATAGAAACATAACCAAATTTAACCATAGTTAGGAAAGTGTTCTTAGATTTAGCCCATTCTGACATTTCATCAAACACCTAATATGCAAAATTGATTACAAGGTCCCATAATAGAAACTCCTCTACCCTCGTCATGAATATTCAAGCAGCCAACCAATATACAATATCCCTACAAAACCCATCAACCATCATTAGTCACATGCATGCCAAACCATTTGCTTCAAATCCACAAAAATCACATTTTCCAGTCTTCACATACTACCGAATTTGAGATTGGGGGCTTATGGCTTCCGGTCACCATCCCACAATCCCCACCATGATAACATACTACCAAAACCCATTATTAAACATTGCATTAAAGCTTGGGATGAAGTATTACCTTGTAAGTAGAAGGTCTTATAAGTTTCTCTCTTGTATTCCCAAGGTTTGACTAAGAATTGGAGAGTATAATTTGATAGAGCTTCTCCCTCTCTCTTTCTCTCTCTCTCTCTCATTAAATTGATACCCTCACTTTAAAAATCAAGTTATACATAAAATGACCCCCTTAGACCTTACATAAAAATAGGGTCGAATAAGAAAATTTTCAAAAATAACCCCCCAAAGTCAATTATGTTGTACAATTCTATGGTAGCAGAACAGATATGTGGCCAGCAGAATTGCCACAAAATGGTATGTCAATTCTACGATGCATTGTCGCGGTAGCATAATGGTTATGCGTCCAGCATAATGGCCACAAAATGTTTTCAAATTCTAGGTTGGGTCCAGTCAATTCCACGATGCAATTTCGCGGTAACAGAATGGTTATGCAGCGAGTAGAATGGACACAAAATGGTTTTCAAATTTGAGTTGCTTCTGATTCATTCCGTTGTGATTCGGTGGTCAGTGGAACAGATTGGCTATAGCATAATGGACCACAAAATCGTCATTTTCTGCAAATTCTTCTACCAACTTTGCGATGCATTGCACAATCCAAAAATCCGTGTTGTGGCACTTAGCTTACCTTTGCACCATAAAAACTTAAATTCTTGGCGAACTTTTACGGGGCCTTACATAGAATCAAAGATGTGCATTGGATGGTGTCGACACTTGTGGTATTTCTATATCATTATGGATTCTAT
This sequence comes from Nicotiana obtusifolia, assembly GCA_002018475.1. Lineage (NCBI taxonomy): Eukaryota > Viridiplantae > Streptophyta > Magnoliopsida > Solanales > Solanaceae > Nicotiana > Nicotiana obtusifolia. Next base: position 111,206 of record MCJB01050986.1, read on the forward strand.
ATTTTAGTATCAGAAAGGTAAAATGAACAACTTTAAATACATAGAAGGCCTCTTCAGAGAGGGTGTCTCGTTGTGGTACTTCTGGGGTGTTTAAAAGGGAATATAGCGGCTTATGGGCCTTAGGGAAGTGTGGTTTCATGCTAGGATCTCTTGTAGTGGGTGTTGGTTTAAGGGTCGTAATGTGCAAGCAAGGAGAAGTGTTAACTTGAAGGCAATTTGGAAGGAACTCGGAGAAATATGACAGCTTGGTAGTAGATCCGATCAGCATGGTAATGGGTATAATTGGTTTTTTGGGTTGTTATGATGTGATGAGTCTCTACAGGTTTTTTGTGGCAATAATCCTGGATTTGACGACCTGTGTGACTTGGTTGAGTTAGAGGGATTCAATTCTGATGGCTTGGTTATATGCAATGGGCTTCGTAGAGTTCTTGATGATTTCTACCACGACTTGGGATGAATATTTTCTTCAGGCATGGGGAGATTGTTGTGCATTGTGATTTTCTCCTGAATAGGATCGGGTGGAAGGTTTCTAGCTAATTGAGTATGTAATCTTCTTGTGAATCATGGTTGATAATATGGTTCTCATGTTTTCATATGATGGCATGATAGATGCGGTACATCGTGTGGGATTGAGATTTACATGTACAAGGTCGCGATTCAATTTAGAAAGGAAGGTCACGAATTTGTAGACAACATGGACAGTTTCAAATGTTTAGATGAATGATAGTACTAGCGTGAGTACATGAACAACATGTACCCAGTAAGTATCTGGTGTAACCTCGAAGAAGTAGTGACGAGAGGTTGACTTCAATACTTACAATTTATAATTTAAGCATAAGCTATATAAACAAAGCTGAAAACTCAATAACAAGAAATAAATAAACAATTCTTTCACTAATAGTAATTCCCAAATTAATTTTCATCATTTAACAAATTAATCTCTCAAGCTAATAAAACAATATCAATTATAATTGGGCTCCAAGAATTATTACACACGAATTATGCCGAGGTCGTACGGCCCGATCCGACATATAAATATATGAACTGTGTACTGTCGAGGGTCGAGCGGCACAAACCATAATGCATCTATTCTACTGCCGAGGCGTTTGGCCCGCTCCACAAGAAGAAGAAAAATACCTTATAGATAACTGGTTCAAAGATTATTAAAAGGCTAATATTCAAAGAAACTCATTAACGGTCAAGTAACTCTTCCAAAACTCAAGTAAATAAAATTTGACCTTTTATAATTCTTTTATCAAGTTCCAATATAATTTAAACACTTAAATTGACAAGTAGGGTACAAACATTGCAAGTATAGCATGATTTGGATCCTAATCTACCTGGACATAAGCATAATTAGTAGCTACGCACGGACCCCCGTCACCTCGTGCGTATGTAGCCCCCACAAATAGAAGCACATATTAATTCAATTCATCTATGGGCTAATTCCCTCTTACAAGGTTAGAAACGAGACTTACCTCGTCTCAAAACTTACTTTCCGGTCGACAAAAGTGTTTTAAACCCTCAATTCGGTGCCAAACGACTCGAAACTAGTCAAATGTTATATAAATCATCAATACATGTTCAAAAGTTCATATTCTAACTATTAAAGTGATTATCCAACCCCAATTGAAAATTCCTAAAATTCACCCCTGGCCCACATTCCCGGATTCCAAAATTTTTTGAAGAAAGTTGTTACTCATAACCTCATAAACTCAAATACATGATTTTTACTAAATTCCATAACCATTTTCGTGGTTAAATCCCATTTTTATCAAAAACCTAGGTTTTTCATCTGAATCCATGATTTCACAAATTTTACATGTTAAATCTACCCATAATCTATGTATTTAACTCATATTGTGCATAAATCACTTACCTTAAAGTGTTAGGTGAAAGCCCCTCTCTAAGAGCTCTAAAAATCGCCTAAAGAATGAAGGAAATGAGTCAAAATGTTTTAACTCTCGACTTAAGTGAACCCTTCTGCCCATCGGTATTTCTGCAGCTGCGAGAGGACCTCCGCTTCTGCGGGACCGCTTTTGCGGCTATCCTCGTGCATCTGCGAGCCCGCTTCTGCGGCGCCAGGTGCTCATAAGGAATTGGAAACTTGACCACCTAATTCTATTATTCATTAAAAATGCCAGGTTTGTAATGACTAAAAAGTACACATCTGAGATAACTACATAAATATATGCAAGTTTCCTTTCTAGAAATAATATACTCATACATACTTATAACTTCAACCATAGATATATATTTTCAAACCAAAAATCAATGAAAACTGCACCTATACTTTTTGTTAGACACAAATTAAAGGATTAAAATAAAAAGAGATAGTCCCTGCAGTACAACAAAAAAATGCATAAAGTAAACCGGTGATGCCTTTTGGCGATACTTCCTGACACCGATTGTTATTCAACTTTCTGCATCTTCTTATTATAAACTTATGTGTATGTTTTGTGTTTGTATGTTTTATTCATCACACACATATAAAGACCTTAAGTTTGAATGGATTAATAGCATCTGATTCTGAATAGCCTCTTTATTTACTTATCAGTAGAGGAAAAATAACCCCTTCATAGAGTTTAATTTGTTAAAATCCAAGAAACAATACAGAATGAGTTTATTATAGTACTGATCTTCGCACTGAACGTCAAATGCAGAAAATAAAGTTTCTTATTATTTATTATATCGAAAAAAAGCAGCCAATTTAAACCGATACGAAATGAGCCAACCACAAAAAACGAAAAAGGAAAAGAAAATACAGCGAGAGTCTAGTGTCAAGCTTATCACTTCATGACTTGCCTCAGTACTGTCAATCATTCTTGGAATGCGTCTCTTTATTCTACGCTTCATCTGCATCTAAATAATCCAAATAAAATAGTCAACATTCACTATTTTTAAATTATAAACTTCTAATAAGCAGAACATATGGAAAAGAAAGAAAGTAAGAAAACCTTGAAGTTCAGAAACTGCCAATAAGAGCTTTGCCTTTTTTCATTTTGTACTTCCTCTGCATCCCACAAAACTAACCAGAGTAGTCAATTTTCACTATTCTAATCATAAAATTAGCATAAAGCAGAATATATTTAAAACGCATCGATAAAGTTGTAACCTATAGAATCTGTAAGGTCACATCTTTTAGAGAAAAAGAAATGAGTGAGGGGAAATACGAGAACAAATGCCAAAAAAAATGAGAGAAGAGATAAATAGTAATCCTGGCTTAAGAGGAGTACCATGTCAACATTCCTTTATCCTCCTTTGTATAGATATATAAATAGATGGCCCATAGGATCATATGGAGCCCAAGACGAGCTTAGCTGTACAACACTCTAGAAGCTAGCTAGATTGAGCTTTTGATTGAACGAAGAGCCGTTTTAACAAGGAAGTCGTTATTGTTAAAACAGGAATATTTTTGCACAATGTGACAGCTGCGAAAGCTAATTGTAAACTACGTTTCAATTGTTGTACCTTTAAACTGGCGATAGCCAAGTTTTTTGTTTGAAAATAGGAGTGCCTCGGTTCATTCAAGGATTTAAAAGACTTGGTTTCTCCGTCTTTCTTGGAGAGGAGCAGTTGCCTGTGACTCACTATACAATATAATATACATGTAGTTAGATCCAACCAACAACTTCACATGGTACAAACTACAAACTAACATGGTGCAATCTAACTTTTAAAGTTTTTATTTCAGAAGTCTATATAATAAAGCTGCACGGCTAATAACTGGTTGAATCAACAAAGCTCCTTTTGCAAGTTCTTTGTCATGGCTCGGCCTGTTATTCAATCATCCTCCCTCTGTAACTCCTCCTCTGTGGATCATTCAAGGGTAAAGCGATCTTATCTTTCTTTAGAAATGTTTCTGCTGCTTTTGTTTCATTTCTTGCTTTTTTGATGTGTGAGTTGGCTAATTGGTGCAGATCTTGAGGACCCAGTTGAGATTCTTGGGAATTGAACAACCCCATTTCAGATTGTTGAATTTGCCCAAGTAAGCTTTGGAATCGTTAGAACCCAGTTGAGATTCTAATTTTGTTTGAGATTATTAAATTTTGCCTAGTAAGCTTTTTGTATCTCGTTAATCGTCTCTAATGGGGGAAAGTTCAATTCTTTCTTTCCTTTCCTAGTTATCCCAGATTCACTTACTTCTCGGAGTGCAAAGCTTTTACATATTTTATTTATGCCTTAATGGTGTTTATCTTTGAAATGAGGTGTTATATGTGTACCCATATTGTTGCTTTTCCTAAAAAATAAAAATGTCTATCTAAGAATTTTGGTATCTAAATTTAATTGTGCGCGGTTATGTATGCTCAAAGATTCGGCGCATGAGAAAGAAATTTAAAATTGTTGTTTTGAAGTATCAATTTTGTTGTGTGATTGGCAGCTTGTTTTCTAAATATCTTGTATTGTTATTACTTGATATCAATGCTTATTTCATCTTTTCTTTAGCTGAGGGTCTATCGGAAACAACCTCTCTGCCCGTCCAACGTAGGGGTAAGGCTGCGTACATCTCACCATCCCCAGACCCCACTTGTGCGAATACACTGGGTCGTTGTTGTTGTTGTTGTTGATTGGTAGCTTAAAAAATAAGGTCTTGCTCAGGATTTCCCTTTGACTTCTTTGCAGGCTAAGATTCTTTTATTTGCTTAGAACTCCTTAGAATTCAATTTCTTTGATATTGCATAAATTATTATAACTATAAATAATCAATCCCTCATGTAAAGGTAGGTTCTTTTCCTGGTTCCAGTACTTGATCATCCTATTTGGGCGATGAGCCTGCCTTTTTTCTATTTGGACGAGTCACTGCCAGTTTATTGCAGAGTTCCTTGTGATCATGCATTAAGAGCTTCTAGCTTTACCATCAATATATAAGTTCACGAATTGATTTCAGAATGTAACTTTTAAGCTGCAGGTATAACTCTGCTCTAAAATTGAAAGCCTTGAAGGAGGCAATGACCCTAACCAAAGAAATGACAGATGAGAAAGAGATGAGTGTTGTGACTGAAAGTGAATCGAATGAATTCACCACGTTGAAGCATAGATTTTTGAATTACAAGGAGGACAAATACTTGTAAGCACCATCAGAAGCTGCTACCGTTTTTTTAGCATGTTTGACAGTAAAGGCTTCATGTCGTTTGATTTTTGTTTCCTTCATTTGGACTAGGAAAAATTTGGAGCATTTTCAAAGTCTTGCAGAAACACAATCACCAAAGGTAACTTTCTTTCACCTTTTAGCCATTTTCCAAGCATGGATTTTGTGCTGGTACTCTATTTTAATGTTACTTGGAAATTAATGAGACAGGGAATTTCCTTTTACTTTCCCTTGTCTGGTTTAATAATGAAAAGAGGAAGGAAGGTGGAGAGAACACAAAATGTTTCTCTTCCTTTTTCCTTCTATTTTTCCTGTCCGTACTTTGTTCTTCTTTTCCCTTCCTTTTCCATATTACAATCCATAAAGTTATTTTTGTGGTCATGTGTTGAAGATCTCAACTGACAATTTTAAGGGCAGTTTATGGTAATTTCTTGTGCAGACTCTCGGGTGTGTCCCTCAAACATACTAGGATTTCAACCAGGAGAAGCCTTTGTAGTCCGCAATGTGGCAAATCTGGTGCCTCCCTATGAGGTGATGTATACTGCACTTGCACTTAATTAATGTCATTTTCCTTGTTGGTGAACAAGCATTGCAATGCTAAGGATGTGTATTAACAATGCCCAGAATAAAAGTTTGCAATTTTCTTCTTGTGCAGAATGGTCCTTCAGAAACAAATGCAGCCCTTGAGTTTGCCGTTAATTCTCTCAAAGTGAGTAGTATTTGTACAGTAATTCTACAATGTGCTGTTTCCTTTTATATTCTGCTGAGATGCCTGTTTCTATTATCTTTATGCTTTATTTGGATGATCAGAATTTGTAGAATATGGAATCGAGTTAGTTGAGTTGAAATTCTAAACAGGATGTTGCGATGACATAATTCCGAGACCTTCGATTTAACTGGACTGGAACTCTCATTGACTTTCTAAAACATGATTCTGATGATGAATTTACTTTATTCACCTTGATGTAAACTATGTGTTATAAGTCATAAATGTTCCAAAACACAAGGGACACTTGCGATGATGAGATTATTTACTTTTGGTCATCACCAATGAGATTGAAGTTCCTATTCAAATTCCTCTAATTTTCTACTTACTTCTCTTTGGTTCATGTCCTCTTTTCTTATATTTATTTTTTATCTTTTGGGAAAGGGAGTGGGAATAAGGGGGATTTGCGGTGATTAGTTTCTCATCTTTTCTTTTCTCTCAAGTTTCGGGTTTGGCTTCTTTTATTTGCAGGTCCAAAACATATTAGTCATTGGTCACAGCCGTTGTGGAGGCATTCGTGCCTTAATGAGTATGGACAATGAAACACCTTCAAGGTTTGGCTAGTCTCTCTTCTTACTAAGTTTTGTCAGAGGCTCTAACAAACTAATTGCTTTATGAAATGCCGTAAAATAGTCTTGCTGTGTAATAAGTTCTATTAATTCCTTGTAGCTTCATTAAAAGTTGGGTAGTAGTTGGTAAGTCTGCCCGGGCAAGCACAAAAGCTGCTGCTTCCAACCTCAGCTTTGACCAGCAATGCAAGCACTGTGAGAAGGTGCAATCTCCTTTCCACACTTACATTTACGTTTTTGTTATAATGCAGTTTAAATACACTTGAGGTATAACCACCCAAAGTCATGCCATGGATAAAGAGGGTGTGGTCTTTCTCCTTTCTGACCTGGAATGCATGTGTCTTCCTCTTTCTTTTGGCTAGAACTTCCATACATTTTGCCACTTTTCTTTTAGACATTTATTAGTTGCACGTATTAATTATTTCTTCATAATTTCTTTTCCCTTCAGAAAAAACTCATGTCTAGTTTCAGTGTCACATGCTCCACCTGGTCCTGCTATTTGAATTATTGCGATAACAGTGTTTTCAAAATAGAGTGCTGAGAGTCGGTGTGTGCATGCTGTACAAGTTTGTGTATTTTGTAGTTGGAATGGGTGGCCTAATCTGGAATGAGGAATTTGAAATTGCAGTTAGACATTGTAACTTGTAGAATTTTATGTGTGTATGCATGCACAAGCTATTCTGAGTATTGACGCAAAGCACATACTTCCACATCCAGGAATCAGTCAACTGCTCATTGATGAATTTGTTTACGTACCCATGGATTAAGGACAAGGTGAATAAAGGGGAGCTCTTAATTCATGGTGGCTACTATGACTTTGTCGACTGTACTTTTGAGAAGTGGACTCTTGAGAACAACTCTCGAGTGGATAATCAAGTCTCCATCAGAAACCGGGAATTTTGGTGCTGAGACTCTTCTAGTCCTCTGTTTGTGTTGTTGTATCAAGTTACTTGTAGTACAAATCTCATTGTTATCCTTGTTGACAAACTAAATGTTGTATAATTTTCAAGTGTGAACTCTATTTGCCACTTGTGTTGAAGAAAAAGGATAAGTTTCCAATATATAATTTGTTCCGCTAGTATCAGTATACGTGCCTCTGTGCTTCTTGTCTACAGTTTACCCAGACAAATGCTATAGGCAATGTAACTGCCCCTTCTTTTTGTCAGGATTTTGAAATGCGAATTCGAGGAGATTGGTTCTTCCCAATTCTTAGAGAACTTGTATATATTGTGAATATCATTTGGTTTGGGTCCGCCATTTTCATTTTTAAAGAACCAGCAGCAATGCATTGTTTATGTCATTAGGATTTCATGCCTCGAAATTACCTTCTCCAGGCTTTGTACGTTCATCCTTTCTCTCCCTACAGCTTTAATTTGGAACAGAACTGTAACACCCTAAACTTTAGACAGAGTCCCACATCGACAAAATTTAACAGGGATGCTGAGTATATAAGTTAACAAGCCTTAGACCCTAGTGACCCGTTTTAAACCCGTGTGGGCTCAGGTCCAGAGCGGACAATATCACTAGCGGGTGTCAAAGAGATAGGGTTGTGCATAATTTGATAAATATCGAATTACCATACCGAAACCGAAAATTGTGGTATTTGGTATTCGGTATGGTATTTAGTTTAAGTTTTAAAAAATATTGACATTAGGTATGGAATTTGATATTTTAAAATAAAATACCGATACCGTACCGAAATATATAATATATTACACACTACACATATTATTAATTATAACATAAATATAAAAATCTAAAATTTTACTTTCTTTTATTCTCTTAGTTCATCAATTAACTCTAAACAAGTAACAAGTCATTTATAATTATCAAATTTATTCTTTTATGTACAGTTTTCTCTCTCTGGTTTGATATTTGCTAGTTTTGGACAAAAATCAACAAATGTTTCTAGTTTTGTACTTTTGAGTACTTTAATTTTGAATGTTACAATCTATGACTCTATGCACTAGTTAGTATTCAAACCGAATTAACTGAAGTTACCAAACCGAATAAACCGAATCGAAAGGAGAAAAACCGAACCATACCGAGTTTAATTAGGTACGGTATTGGTATTGCATTTTAAGAAGCCGAATACCGAAAATACCGAACCGAAATATCTAAATACCGTACCCTACCGTACCGTACCGACCGACGAACACCTCTGCTCTAGCAAGAGCCCTGTTGATAGCTGGCTTCTTTTTGCTGCTTCTTGTTTTGCTTTCCTTGCATAATATAAACCTTTTCTTACCAGAACACTCCATTTTGTTTTTCTTGATAATGTCAAGGTAGACATTGATTGTCAAAATCCTTGCCTACAGAAGAGTCCTAACACAAGAACAGTGACGGATTCAACCATGGGTTGACAGATCGAGAAAACCTACTATTTTGAGGTCGGACTCTATATAATGTATGAAATAAGTATCGATTGAGTTGGATATATACTTTAAAAATAACTCTATCAACTCATAACCCACAAATTTAAATTCTACATTCTCCACTGAATCTGAAAACCAAGTTATACTATGAGATTTGACTGCATTTGACAAAGTTAGCCTCCGGAATTGTTCCTTCTCATGTCATATGCTTTGATGTCATCCAGAGAAATGCTCGTAATGACTTTAATATGGTAAACTAGCATAGAAGCTTTCGGGGTTACACTGGAGTAGTTAATATTAAATGGCTTCTCTGTTCTGAATTCACTTCAGATTACGAAGTCATATTGGTTCCCCAATTCTTAGAAAGTGATGGCAAGTAATACATATTTTTTACGATATTGTTCTCACTGATGGAAACAGCAAGTTGATTCTCGAGCTCTTTTGCGACACTGATTATTTTTGGCATGTCTCCTGGGACAAGTATATGATGCATTTCAACAAGAAATCAATTAATTTGACTCTTGCACTTCTAGAAATATGCAATGTTCTCAACTACATACAACATTCTAAATTGTAACACTGCATAACCATAGATTCAAGAAGAAATCTTTCTAAATCAGTTGTACACACATTACTCAAATTGCAGGATCTTTCTTGCAATATCGAGCATATCTGGTCTATTTTCTCCCTTAGCCTGGACACATCTTAAAGCGATATTAATGAAAGCTTGTAGATGTCGATGATTTACACTCGATTCCTTCAAGATTTTAGGGTCCACGATCTGCTTGAATTGATCGTCCTTCTGAATATGGTCATTTACATAATTCACAATGTGTTCTGGATCACCTTCATTGGCCCTGCATATAGGACCCTGTCCATTTAAGAGCACCAGTAGAAGCACACCAAAACTATAGACGTCGGTCTTTTGAGTGACAAACCTTGAAGATTGGTACTCTGGATCGAAATAGCCAGGAATCCAAATCAAGTCATCTTCCACTTGCAACTCTCCAGGAGGAAGAGAAATAACAAATGAAAAATCAAACAGTTTGGGAACGCAATGATGGTCCAAGATAATGTTATGGGGGTTCAAGATCCTGTAGATAATGGGAGTTGGAAATGCAGTGTGTAGATAAAGAATTGCACTCGCAATGCTTTTGGCAATCTTCAATCTACTTTTCCAACTTAACAATTTATCGCAACTGGGGTCAAGGAAATTAGCGAGAATCTCAAATCTGGCATCCTCATACACTAGTGCTGGATATGTGAATTCCAAACAGCAACCTATAATCTTTATAACATTCCTATTTCCGCTCATTAGTGATGTGACTGCAATGTCACGTACAGCTCCAGCAAGAATGTCAAAGTCGGAATGTGAGGCAGGGTTACCTGCAAAGAAGGATCCAAGATTTTAATTCAATGAATGTAAATGCAACTGAACCATATATATGTAAGCTAAAAACAAGCATAGATAAAATTATGAATTAATTTCAGAACCCACTCTCTTACAACACATGGTTGGTTACCTGGAATATTTATGAACATTTTGACCAAGATAGAGCGCCCTTGCAGAGTTCCTCTGCAGATGTAACCGTAGGTGCTAGCATGGACACGTCCAACGAAGTTGTTTGTTGCCTTAACAAGTTCTTGAGCACTGTAACTACGGATGGGAATGTCATATGTTCCACTAGAAAAAGAAATTAGCTCTTCCAACAGCGCACTTCCATTTTGCAGGAACAGATTCGCTACATCTTCTTCTTCCTTCCTACATTTCTTCAAGAGTGACATCATCTTCCTTATGCAATCCATGGCTGGGTAGACTAGAGGCAAAGACAAGGACAGAGACAACAAAAATTTGATCCAATCTATACATACGCGTTTTCTAGATTCTAAAAATTTGGCAGACAACTTTGGCCATTAAAATACATGGAATAGATAAGGTGAGAAGGCGTATGTAACTTGCTCATATAGTAGGTGTTCATACTGAATCACATTAATTCACCATATTTAAGTACTTTCTCTATCTCTGGCACTTTTTTCTTCCCGAGATTTAAATTATGTTAACTTTAATTAATATTTTAAAATATATTTTTTAATCGTATTCACATAAGAAGAATTACAATTTGTAGTACTTTTCATATTTTTTTAATATCTAAATTTTAATTTTAAAATATTAGGATAATCTAATTTAATTTAGTTTCAAAGATTAGTCAAATTGATTTTTGATATGCGGAATGTATCATGTAAATCGGGATGGAAAGAGTAACAAATTAAGATGAGAATTTATATTTAAATAATAAAATATATGTAACTGACAGGTGTATTTTCATTGATTTGATGTATATGTAAGTTTTTCAGATGTATAGCTGCCTATTGTTCAATTATTTTCTAGGGAATGCGATTTTAGTCCTTGAGTTATAGTGTAATTCCAGTTTTGATCCTTGTATTATCTCACTCGGCATTTTAAAAAATCTTTTAAATCAATATATAATTTTATTCCTTTAGACTAAGATACATTAAAAATAATGGAACTAATATTTTTATAAAACATATAAAAGAAAACTGTATGGGGTCGAACTTGGATCGCTTGTGTAGGGAAAATCGGGTTCGAATTTATACGCCTGGTGTCGATTAGAATTACTGCTCGATAGACCGGGGTCGAGGCATCAAGGAACGAAAGTCGAGACCGGGAGTCATTGAATCGGAACTCGAAGCCATGATATCTGAGGTGAGATCGTTGAGGTCGATTAGGGTAAAAATGTCCTAGGGTAAAATTATCAGATTTGCGTAACAGAAGGACCAGAAATCCCGTGATACGTAAGTATCTCGGCGGGAATCACGGCGAAAATCAGCAAAGACGTTGAAATCAGTAAATCAAGTGATATCTTACCTTGTAAATAGATTTTTTATCTTGTATAAGAATCATTCCCCTCCCTATATAAAGGGTAGCGCAATTGTAAAAGGCATCTCAGAAAACAACTATCAATACATAGAAAAAGTCTGCTTTTATTATTTCTTTACTCATTTGGTTCATATTTGTTCATGTTAAAGAAATCCATCAAAGCCAAGCTATACTAGACTTATGGTTTGCACTCTCTCTCAATTTACTTATTGAATTTGGTCTTTATTTTATTATCCCTTATTTATATCAAACCAAATCACGTGTCCTTAAAACCACGTAAAAATTTAATTGTTATCCGAAGCCAAGGGTAAACAGTTTGGCAGCCACCGTGGGGCTAAGGATAATAGTGAGCGTTTGATACAGTTTTCTGTCACACAAATTATTTTACACTTGTTCTGTGAAGTATCTTTGATTTCAGGTTACAATACAACCATGTCACATTCACAATCTGTGCCTCTGTACATCGATAACGAATTTGATCATCAGGGTGAAAACAACAACGTAGCACCTGGTGATGAAGTGCTGGTCGATGCTAATTCACAAATGACGGTCGATGTGGATCGAACTACTGATCCATCAAACAGCGTTCGTAGAGAACACCGATCAACAACTCAGGGACCCCAAAATGACGAAGGGGACGAGATCAACCTCAGAATGATCTTTAACATGTTGCAAGCCCAGCAAGCGGCCATTGCACAACTGCAGAATCGAAGCCAAATATCGAACAAGGTTAAGATCGGCCCTTCTCGGGGATCCATTCCTAAGAATGAACCAATCGCAGAGGAACCGAACGAAGGCGGGTCAAGGGCGAACTCCGGGATCATGAAGATGCTCGAGGAACTAAATAGACGAGTCAAGTCTGGCGAAAAGAAGATCAAGGCCAACGACAAAAAGGTGGAAACATACAATTCGAGGGTGGATCAAATCACAGGATCACCCCCGATATTGAAAGGCTTGGATTCCAAAAAGTTTGTGCAGAAACCTTTCCGTCAAGCGCCGCTCCAAAACCCATACCCAAGAAATTTCGCATGCCAGAAATTCCCAAGTACAACGGGGCGACCGATCCGAACGAGCATGTGACCGCATACACATGCGCTATAAAGGGAAATAACTTAGAAGATGACGAGATCGAGTCCGTTCTTTTGAAAATGTTCGGAGAAACCTTGTCAAAGGGGGTCATGACTTGGTATCACAACTTACCCCCTAATTCCATCGACTCTTTTGCTATGCTTATAGATTCCTTCGTAAAAGCACACGCAGGCGCTATCAAAGTGGAAACGCGGAAGTCGGACATGTTCAAAGTCAGGCAAAGGGATAATGAGATGCTCAGAGAATTTGTATCTCGTTTTCAGATGGAGCGGATGGACCTGCCACCAGTCACTGACGATTGGGCCGTACAGGCCTTCACCCAAGGGTTCAACGCTTGAAGTTCAACGGCTTCACAGCAACTTAAGCAGAACTTGATAGAATATCCGGTCGTCACATGGGCGGATATACACAACCGATACCAGTCAAAGATCAGAGTCGAGGATGACCAACTTGGAGCCCCTTTGTGATCTATTTACCCCATCAGAACTCATGATAGGGTTCGAAGGGATATTCATCGGGAACCTAGACTGAGCAGAGATCGGCATCGACCATATCCTGGGGACAGAAAAATCACTCCAGCAAGACAGGACTTCTCGAGACGCGAAAGAAGGAACGATCATAGTCAGAACAACCGAGGATCCATGATGAGAAGCAACTTCGAGAGAACCACCGGTCATCGAGAAGTACTGCGGTTATCGGAGTACAACTTCAACGTCGATGCAGCTACTCTCGTATCAGCTATCGGTCGTATCAAGGACACTAAGTGGCCTCGACCATTACAATCGGATCCTGCCCGAAGAGACCCCAATTTGATGTGCAAATATCATGGTACACACGGACACAGGACAGAAGATTGTCGACAGTTAAGAGAGGAGGTGGCACGGTTGCTCGAAAACGGACATCTTCGAGAATTTTTGAGCGATCGAGCCAAAAATCATTATGGAAACAGGAGTAGGCAAGCGAACCAGGAAGAGCCACAACACATGATTAATATGATTATTGGCGGAGTAGATGCGCCCCAAGGTCCAGTACTAAAGCGCACCAAGATATCCATCACTTGGGAAAAGCGCACTCGGGATTACGCGATGGAGGGAATCTTACATTTCAGCGAAGAAGATGCAGAAGGGATTATGCAACCTCACAACGACGCGCTAGTAATATCTGTGCTTATACACAAGACTAAAGTAAAGCGCGTATTGGTCGATCCAGGCAGTTCGGCCAATATAATCCGATCATGGGTTATAGAACAACTCGGGCTGACGGATCGAATTGTCCCTACAGTTCGGGTACTCAATGGATTCAACATGGCGTGTGAAATGACCAAAGGCGAAATAACGTTGCTAATCAACACTGCCGGTACCATTCGAGAGACAAAGTTCTACGTAATCGATGGAGACATGAGGTACAACGCCCTGTTCGGGAGACCATGGATCCACGACAAGAGAGTAGTGCCTTCGACATTACACCAAGTACTGAAATTCCCATCATCCGATGGTATTATAATAGTTTACGGGGAGCAACCGGCTGCGAAAGAGATGTTCACAGTAGAAGAAGTAACACCGGTACCGGCAGCTCCTTCACAAAGGGTCAAATAGCAATCACATGCATTATCCTCGGCAAACGAAGATGAAGAAGTGCATCTCGAGGATGACAGCTACGGAATCCCCAGGTCATTCGTCAGTCTGGATAAGTCCGATGCAACAAAATTGACAATCGAGGAACTCGAGTAGGTTTCACTCCGAGGAGACTCTCCGGATCGAAAGTATACCTGGGCTCGGGCCTAAGTTCCGAGCTCAGGACAAAACTTATCCAACTTCTTATAGCTAATGAAGATTCTTTCGCTTGTTCCCACCTCGACATAATAGGTATATCACCGGAGATAACCACCCACAAGCTAAGCCTCGATCAGAAGTTCCGACAGGTCAAGCAAAAGAGGAGGCCTCAATCCGAGATCAAACATGCATTCATCAAGGATGAGGTAACTAAGCTTCTAAAAATAGGGTCCATTCGGGAGGTTAAATACCCAAAATGGTTAGCAAACGTAGTAGTAGTCCCTAAAAAGGGGAATAAATTAAGAATGTGCGTAGATTATAAGGATTTAAACAAGGTCTGCCCTAAAGATTCTTTCCCTTTACCCAACATCGATCGCATGATCGATGCTACCGCTGGCCATGAGACCCTAAGCTTTCTCGATGCTTACTCTGGCTATAACCAAATATGAATGGACCCGGATGACCAGGAAAAAACATCCTTCATCACTAGGTATGGCACATACTGTTACAACGTGATGCCATTCGGGTTAAAGAATGCGGGAGACACTTACTAACGCCTAGTAAACCGAATGTTTGAAAAACAACTAGGAAAAACAATGGAGGTTTATATTGATGTTATGTTAGTTAAGTCCCTGCGAGCAGAGGACCACTTGAACCATCACGTTTGACGTGCTGAAACGATACAACATGAAGCGGAACCCGGAGAAATGCGCATTCAGTGTGGGCTCAGGAAAATTCCTCAGTTTCATGGTCTCGAATCGAGGAATAGAAATCAACCTCGAGAAGATCAAGGCTATCGAAGACATCACAATCGTAGATAATGTGAAGGTTGTACAAAAGTTGACAGGCCGTATAGCCGCTCTGGGACGATTTATTTCGAGATCATCCAATAAGAGTCACCAATTTTTCAACTTATTGAGAAAGAAGAACAACTTCTCGTGGACCCCGGAGTGCCAACACGCGTTAGAAGAACTTAAAAGGTACCTGTCTAGCCCACCTTTGCTACATACACCGAAAACATGGGAGTGGCTATACCTCTACCTTGCTATCTTGGAAGTAGCGGTGAGTGGAGTCCTGGTTCAAGAGGAACAAGGTATGCAGTTTCCAATTTATTACGTTAGCAGAACGTTAGGCGAGGCTGAAACGAGATACCCTCATTTAGAAAAACTGGCACTCGCTTTATTGAGTGCCTCCAGGAAACTGAAACCTTACTTCCAATGCCACCCATATGCATCGTAACGACTTACCCATTGAGAAACATAATGCATAAGCCCGAACTCTCCGGACGATTGGCCAAATGGGCTATCGAAGTAAGCGGGTATGATATCGAATATCGAACCCGTACTACGATTAAATCTCAGGTTTTGGCGGATTTCATCGCCGATTTTGCGCCATCGCTAATACCCGAGGTCGAAAGAGAACTAATGACCGGATCGGGGACTCCTTCGGGAGTGTGGACCCTGTTCACAGATGGTGCCTCGCATGCGAAGGGATCGGGGTTTAGTATCGTGCTAAAGCCCCCAATCGGAAATACGATTCGACAGTCTATCAAGAATGTAAAATTTACTAACAACGAAGCGGAGTACGAGGTTATGATTGCAGGTTTAGAACTGGCCAAAAGCCTGGAGCGGAGATAATCGAAGCCAAGTGCGATTCCCTCCTTGTGGTGAATCAAGCCAACAAAACTTTCGAAGTCAGGGAAGCACGAATGCAGAGATATTTAGACAAGCTACAAGTCACACTGCATAGGTTCAAAGAATGGACCCTGCAACACATACCTCAAGAGCAAAACAGCGAGGCCAATGCCCTCGCCAATTTGGGATCATTGGTCGAAGATGATGAGATCGAATCCGAAAAGGTCATGCAGCTCGTGAGGTCAGTAGTGGAAGAAGGCCATGCCGAAATCAATTCAACAAGTCTAACCTGGGATTGGAGGAACAAGTACATAGAGTACCTCAGCTCCGGTAAGCTCCCCTCGGACCCAAAAGAGAAATACACGAAGGCACGTGCGGGAATACACGTGTAAGAGAAATACAAGAAGGCACGTGCGGGAATCATTCCGGCGTCGAATCCCTGATCCAAAAAATAATTAGAGCCGGTTATTATTGGATTGATATGGAAAAAGATGCAAAGGAGTTCATTCGCAAGTGTAACGAGTGCCACAGACACGCCCCGATGATCCATCAGCTCGGGGAGACGTTGCATTCGGTCTTGTCGCCATGGCCGTTCATGAAATGAGGAATGGACATCGTCGACCCTCTCCCCTATACACCAGGTAAGGCTCAATTCATTCTTTTTATGACTTATTATTTCTCCAAATGGGTTGAAGCGCAGGCATATGAGAAGGTTAGGGAAAAGGAGGTGATCGAGTTCATTTGGGATCACATCATATGTCTATTTGGGATGCCATCGGAGATTGTGTGCGATAATGGGAAGCAATTCATCGGCAGCAAAGTGACAATGTTCTTCGAAGATAACAAGATCAAAAGGATCCTATCGACGCCCTATCACCCCAGCGGCAATGGACAAGCCGAATCGACCAACAAAACCATACTTCGAAACCTCAAAAAGAGGTTGAAAAATGGAAAGAAATATTGCCTGAAGTCCTATGGGCGTATCGCACAACTGAGAAAACCAGCACCGGAGCCACCCCTTCTCCCTGGTGTACAGTGCTGAAGTTTTGATACCGGTCGACGTTGGCGAACCGAGTTTCAGCTTCCGCTATGCAACCGAGGAATCGAATCGCAAAGCTATGAATATCAAATTGGAACTATTGGATGAAAGAAGGGAAGCAGCCCTTGTTCGATTGGCTGACCAAAAACAAAAGATTGAAAGATACTACAACAGGAGAACCCATCTTCGACATTTCAACATAGGAGATCTAGTACTCAGAAAAATCACACCCAATACTCGAGACCCAAACGAAGGAAAATTGGGGCCGAACTGGGAAGGGCCTTATTCCATCATAAAGATCATCGGAAAGGGATCGTACAAGCTCGGAACAATGGACGGCAAACAGCTGCCGAACAATTGGAACATAAATCACTTAAAACGATACTACTGTTGAGGTATGATCTTTCACTTTTCATTTTTGCTTGTTTTATGTTACGTCGACAAACTAACACTCGCAGGTATCAAGAAAAGTAACCTCAAACCGGAAAGCACAGGACATTAGGACTGAAAGCACGCGTTGCACTCTTTTTTCCTTCGACCGATTTTGTCCCAAATTGGGTTTTACGGTAAGGTTTTTAATGAGGCAACCAGAAAACGTGCTAACTTAGACTGGTCGTATATCGAAGAAAATAATGTTCGGTGCTAAACTTCGATCGACCTCAAATGTCGGAAGACTGCTTAGCTACTTCAATTTGGGGAAACTTCTCAAAGATCATTAGGAATCGATATAAGGGTCAAACGGTCAAAGGAACCATACCCAAATAGATTAATCTATCCCCTAAGTAAATTGTACAACCACTTGAATATGAATAAAGTTCTTTTGCACCGATATTCTGTCTCCGAGCCCAAGGGCCATTTTGATTTTCTTTGTTCATTCAAAAACTAACATTGCTCGGGGATTCATCCGAAAATCAAATTTAATCAAAGGGGAATAAGACCTACTAAGGCAAACCCTGATTTCTTAAAAGGCCAAGGCCGTAACGAGTTAATGAAACTCGAAGGGAAATAAGACCTACTAAGTCAAGCACCGGTTACTTAAAAGGCTAAGGTCGTACTAAGTTAATGAAACTCGAAGGGAAATAAGACCTATTGAGAAAAACCCCAGATCTTTTCGAGGCTAAGGCCCTACAAAATCAATCGAAGAAAGGGAAAGTCTATTAAGGCATATCCCAGAATTGGCTAAGTCTAAACTGAGTTCAAAGAACAGAAAATTCACCAAGACGAACCATCAGTTCTAATAAAAAGAATCGAAACGAGTCAGCAAGGAATGGAAAAAAAAAAGAAGACTTTTATATATGTATGCACAAGGTATGTTTACAAAACTGGGGACTTTATTTTAAAAAAAGAAAAGAAAGAAAAGAGGCGATTTATTCCGAATTCTCGGAGTCATCTTCTTCTGGGAAGGCTTGTTTTCTGGCTTCAGCTTCGATCCTTTTGGCATCGTCGATCTCGGTTGATAGATCGAAGCCCCAAGCTTTTATTTCCTCAAGAATAGATAGGCGAGTTTGATACTTGGTATAATCAACCAAAATCTTTGATTGATCTTGAGCAGCCTCGGCGTCGACCCTATACTGAACCACTAACTCATCAGCCTCAGCCTTGGATGCAGCAACCTCCGATTTCGCCATCTGCAGCTCGTTGACCAAAACTTCACGATCCGAGGTGAGTGCATCGGCTTGGGATTGAAGCACATCGGTGCTCTTAGTCAGAGCCCCGATCTTTCCCTTTGCCTCTGACAATTGGGTTTCCGATGAAACCATTTAAGCTTGGAGGGACTCCTTTTCTGAAGTCAGCAGATCCATCCTGTTTCTCCATTCATTGACTTCGGCTTTGGCCTCACTTGCCTCAGATCGGAATCGATTTATTTGGTCGAGCTGCCGCCCTATCTACTCGATTAAGCTAGAATTTTCTCTACGCACAACGTCCAGTTCGGCCCGAAAGGTCGACATCTCCCCTTCGAGCCGCTCACAACACGTCGATTCTTCCCGTTGTCGAAGAAAAGCCTCATGATGAAGCACCGAGGCCTACAAGTATAAGAGGAAATATGGCAGTTAGTCGAAGTTTGAAATGCAAAATGGCAAACACCAGATAAAGCTTATCAGAAACTTACCTTATTTAATGCTTGTTGTGCCTCATTGAACAAGCAGGGCACATCCACCTCGTTCATCGCGGCTTGATCTTCTTCGGTCACCAAACAACGAAGATAGCTAGCCACCCCTACAGGAGCAGAAAGGGCCCTAGCATCTTCCGGAACAGCAAACCTTATTATCCGCTTTCGATCAAAATCTGAACTCGGAGCGGGAAATCTATCGACCAGCTTTGGACCGAAAGATGCCTTGCTTGTTTCGCTGGAGGGACTCTTCCTCAGTACTTCTAGATTACCGAGCCCAAAAGTATCTTCAGCAGACGCCGATTCCACGCCGTCGAAGAAACCTTGGAAACGGCCTTCAAGTATATGGCTTTTGCCCGGGGAGTGTCCTTTTGCGGCTCGGGCCTCATTAAAGGTTGACTCCGAGAAGGAAGGGGAGTCTATTGTTTCTATGGGGCTCGAGATTCCCTGGGCAGCCCCTCTCACATCGGTGGAAGTCCCAGTTCTCGCCCCTATTTTAGGGCTCTCAACTCGATGAAGATGTGTTTCATCGGCCCTCTGCTCGGGGACTGCCCGAGATGGCTCGTTGCCCCAAAGTTCGAAGTCCTCGTCTTCCTCGGACTCGTCTATCAACCGATAAATTGAGTCTGAGGTCTTGGGCTTACGAGCTATCCTTTTCCTCAGTCTCTTTCTCTCGGGCTCAGAAGAACTGGGGACTTCTTTCCTCTTTTTCTCCTTCTCCTGCTCTGAGGCAGGAGGATGGCAGGGAACCTCGCTATCAGGGGACGCTGGCCTCAATTCAACATCCTTTGATAGACCTGCAAATGAAGAGTGAAGCAAATTATAAATCGACAGCATTATCGATAACATAAGCCACAAAATTTAAACGTTATCGGTCTCACCATGATTTTTGGCCTCCCATCGGCCCTTCAATATCTCGCGCCAGGCACATTCCGAATAGGTCCTTTGGGACATCACTCTTTCGACCCATTCTTTTAGGTGCATAATCGCGGCCGGCGTTCGAGATACATCTACACCATGTGAAATTGATTAGTGAAATAACAAAGGAAAAACATCGAACAAATTGAAATATGGGATAACACTTATGGTTCACGTTTCACTTCTTGGGGAACGGCATGTCTTCGGCCAGAATCAAGTTCGATGTTTTCACCTGAACGAATCGGCTCATCCAACATCGATCCCTATCCTCGTCAATGCTCGAGAAGGGGGCTTTGCTTGCCCGACGAGCGAGTTTTATTAATCCCCCTCGAAAAATTTGGGGACTGTATAGTCGTAGGAGATGATCGAGGGTGAAAGGGTGCCCTTCGATCTTGCTTAAGAAGAAGCGGAAGAGAATGACTATTCTCCAGAAAGAGGGGTGAATCTGACCCAGCGTCACCTTATACCTTTTGCAAAAGGCGACGATGATGGGGTGAAAAGGGCCCAACGTGAAGGGATAAGTGTAAATACTCAAGTAGCACTCCACGTGGGTGGTGATCACCTCTTCCTGTGCGGGAACCACCACGCATTTATCAACCCAGTTACAATCTTCTTTCACCTTGTCGATGATTTTGTTCGTAATCGAACAAATGTATCTAGTGACCGGTTCACACCAGCCTGGTACTGAGGAAGCCTTCTCTACCTTAAAATTGGTACCGATTGAACACCCGGTTGGTACGAACACTTTCAAAGGGGGTTCAGTCGCAATTTCCTCAACAACGACAAGCTCAGGATCTTCAGCAGGTTGAGAAGAAGAGGGGGTCTGTTTCTGGGGAATGGATTTAGATGTTTTTGCCATTGTTAATGAAGAGCTAAAGAAGCTAATAAATGCAGGGATGAGACAAGAATAAAGGGGAGGATCACTTACGGGAAAACTCAGAGAACTTGAAGAAGAGAATGTTCAGATAACGCAAACTTTTGGAACTGAAGATAAAGAAGGCTATTTATACCATCTCAAAGGTGGCGGTTTGCGTCCCAAAATGAGGGAGCATTAATTAAAATTTGCAGATGTTGCAGAGGCTTGTCCCCAGTTGGTCTCTGAAAAGA
>MCJB01050986.1:133332-181131 GCA_002018475.1 Nicotiana obtusifolia
TCTTTATTTTATTATCCCTTATTTATATCAAACCAAATCACGTGTCCTTAAAACCACGTACAAATTTAATTGTTATCCGAAGCCAAGGGTAAATAAAAACTAGGAAAGCCTCCTTCACCGGCGAGGTCACTACAGCCGACGAAATGACTCGTCTTAAGAGCTATTACCAATGTTGAGAAGAGGGAGATTTTGATGAGTCTTGAGAGCTCATCCAATGGATCTGGATGAATTGAAAGATAGCTTTGAACCTCAATATGTCAAATAAGTTACAGAGGAAGCTAAGAATGACGTGGAAAGAATATAAAGAACACTCGGTACCAAACACAATGGTACCGTAGCTATTAGTCTCGTAACTGACTATAACGAAACTACACCAAATTCGATACAAAGAATCAATCATAGATAAGAAGGTGAAGAGTATCAGCCAATCCCAGATTAAGCGGGATTTGCTATTATTATGCAATTTGTTACGAGTCAACAATGTAATAAAAAGTAAACACAATTAATGAACATAAGGGGTAGGCATGAATGAGTTAGACAGTTACGAGTGAAAGGAATTGCTATTTAAACCCTTATTCCCAATATTGTATCACATCTTAAAAATTACTTATTACTCTCGCGATCATAGCATTTTATATCTGGCAATTCAAGATCCGAGCGATACAAGAGAAGAGCTATTCTCATTAATAAGAATTTCCTTTTCTTTTACTTTATTTCTTTATTATTGCGTTCATTATTCAATTTCATACTTCCTTATCTGGAAAAGTGAATCAATTCGGTTTTCAGTGCACAAAAATATAATTCAATTTCTTTGTCCTACAAATCTAATTTTGGATTAAAAATTTTGATTCCGCTGATGGGATCCGAACAATTTATTTTTCCATTTATTTATCTGTGAACAAGTTTTGTCTGAAATTAGTCAAACTAATCAGCTTGAGAGTAGTCAAGAGGTGACACCACAAAAGTCACCTGAGAATTCACTACGTCAATCTCGAAAAAATTCACCATTACTGTCACGACCCAAAATCCCACCAAAGGTCGTGATGGCATCTAACCCACTCGCTATGCAAGATAACATAATAACAATCACAATTCTAAACCATATTAACCAAATCTTAACAAAATTCTTAATATGATAAGAAGCAAGAATAATGCAAACCGATAACAAGGTAAAACTATAAGAGGCAGGCTCTAAACACGACCAAAACTGCCTATACAGCCCCAAATCTAGTGTCACTACATCAAGAGCATCTAAAAAGAGTAACAAATTCAACTAAGAAAACATCTATTTTTTTTAATCAAATCGACTAGGCAGCATGCCTAGCGTTAATTTTTATATATATAATATAAAGTACAGAAATGGAGGGGGACATAAATCTTACCTCCCTATAGTAAAGATGTACACCCTTGGTCATCAAACTTGACGACCAAGTATGCCTAAATAGCTATTATGGGTTAGACCTATGATGATGTAATGATTGTCTATCTTATAAGATTGATAGGCAATCATATATACAAAAATAGTGGGAAGTGAATCTAGGTCAACTATACAAAAAAGTACATATGTTCCTAAATCTACTGAGTAAGTGGTTTGAAATAGTATCCTGTGCGATAGGATCTATTTCTAGCAAAAATTTGAATTTTTCTAAGTGATGTGATAATTAACAAGTAGTGGCAATCTTCAATTGTGCTTTGACATTGATAGCAAAGAAAACAGAATTGAAGATGGCTAGCAAAAAGGGGCCCTGTAAATGGACAACAGTATTGTCAATGTCTGCTGATAGTAGTATGCTGAAGATGCTGCTGATGTGTGTTGTTGCTGCTGTGATGTCTGCTGCTGGTGTCTACACTGGAGCCCTCTTGTGTGTCTATGTGTTGCTTGTGCTGAAGTCGTGCTGTTTGTGTTGCTATTGTTTGATGCTTTTGTTGTGCTTCTATGAGTTGTAGTTATTGCTGAGGTGATGACTTGCTGCTGTTGCTGGAGTTGCTGATGCTGTTGTTTTTGTTGCTGATTACCAGGGGGTTCAGGGAGGGTTTTGTTTCCCTATTTTCTTCCTGCTCTGGTGGCTTCTGCTGATGTCTGCTGCTGCATAGATAAGTGCTGGTGCTGTTGTTGATGTTGAAACTGCTGGAGCTGTCTTTGCTGCTGTTGTTAGTGTTGCTGCTGTAGATTTGCTGGTGGGATGTTGAGTGTCTGTGTGTCTTGTTGCTGTTCCTACTGTTATTGTTGCTTTTGCTGCTGCTGTTGTGGCAGTTATTGCTACTACTGTTGCTGGTGCTGTTGCTTCTGCTTTTGTGAGGCAGTGTGTGAGGTAGCTGATGCTTGTGAATATACACATATTGCATTTGTAATAGTGGCCTGAATGGTTGCCTGGTGCTGCTGTTGCTGTGCTGTATATTGCCTGCCTTTTGCTTGTGAGAAGGCTGCACTATATTGATCCTGTAGGCAATGGTGTGGGGAAAGAACCTTGGTAATTGCTGCAATTGCATTATAATGAGCACTAAGAGTGCTAATACCACACAATGCAATTGTAGCAATGGCCTGGTCCTATGTGAGCTGCTGCTTCTGTTTGATCTGCTGCTTCTGTGAGAGTGGTTGAGGTGGACATGTGACTGAGCTGAGTATTTGATATATCTATCTCCTTCTGAGTCCTTGTGATGATGGCTAGCTGATGGAATGTGTCTATGGCTTGGGGAATGGCTGTGCATCTTGCTGTTTTATCTGATGTTGTTGTTGCTGCTGTTGCTGCTGCTGCTATTGCTGCTGTTATTGCTTCTGCAACTGCTGCTGCTGCTATTGCTGTGGGGCTGTGTACTGTGGAGATTCTGTAGTGTGTTGATCCTGTGGGCAGTGGCATAGTGGAGGGTCCAGAGTGATTGCTGCAATTGTAATGGCATGAGCACTAGGAGTGCTACTAGCACACATTGCAACTGTAGCAATGACCTAAATCTATCCAAGCTATTTGCTTCTTGGCTTTCTGCAGCTGACTTCTGCTTTGCTTCTGTGGTTTGTGGTCTGTTGCTGCTATTATTACTACTGGAGGGGTGTGTATTGTGTGGTTGGTGTTTGTAGGGAGGCTGCATAGTGCTGAATCCATACAGGTTGTCTGCTTCTTGTATTGCTGTAGTTGTTTCTATAGCTAGCTTGTGCTGTGCCTCTATGGTTTGTGATTGCTGCTGAGATGATAATTGTCCCCTGCTGCTACTTACACTTGTACTAACACACTTGACAGGCCAGTCCTTCTGCAAAATTAGCAAACATGTTATAGGGGGAAAGGACCAAGAAGGTTGCTGCAGTTGCTGAGGTTGTGACACCATATCTGCTAACATCAGCCCTTGCAGTTGCAGCAATGAGTTTGTTCTATGTGTTGCATCTACAAAATTCAACAAACTTGTTATAGGGAGCAGTGACCTAAGTACAAAGAATTGCACTAGGCTGGATGGGGAGTACAGTGTGATTTCCTGCAACAGAACAAACAGAGTGAGTGAGAAATAAAAAGCTTCTGCCCTGTTGTGTGGATTACTGCTTTGTCCTGCACCTACAAGAATCAACAGACATGTTAAAGGAGAAAGTTCCTGCTGGTTTAGTGATTGTGGTTTGCTTGCTGGTAGCTTAATTAAAGAGATCTGATCTGAGTTGGATAAAAAGTGGAAGAAGCCTTCCTGCAACAGAACAAGCAGAAGGAACAGAGCTAACAGAAGTAAGAGGTGAAGTGTTTCTGTTCTGCTGCATAAGTTACTGCTTTTGTTGGTATTACTATATCCTAGTTGTGTGGTGAATTGAACTACTGTTACTTCCCTCAGGTGTATGTTCATGTTAATCATTCAAATGCATTGTGAAGCATCATATGTGGTGGGAAGTTGAGTTTTTGGACTTCTTGTGCCTAAATGCAGGAATGCCTTTGCTGTCAAGGTAGACCTATCCACTTATGTGTGCAGGTAGTTCCCTTTGGCTGCTGTAGTGTCTTAGGGAATTAAAATCATGGCTCAGTTTGGACAGGTATTAGCTGGACCATTGGCTTCTCTCAGGACATGAGTGCACTCAAAACTTTCACAGTGTTGGCTCAGATTCTTGATTTCCTATATTAGCATATCTAAGGTCCATGGTGGCTTACACTGGCTTATTAGCCATTGAGAGAGCAGCTTAGAGTCAGTTTCCTGGTGGATTTTGGTGTAGCCATTTTGCATACACCAGTTGATGCTAATGAGGGCTGCTTGAGTTTCTGCTAAGTTATTAGTACCCTCTCCTAGTTGACTTGAAATAGCATGAATGAAATGACCTTGCTGGTCTCTAATGATGACCCCTGCTCCTATTTTCCCTGGGTTGCCTAAAGCACTTCCATTTGAGTTGATTTTGACATAACCAACTGCTGGCTTCAACCAGACTACTTGCTGCACATTAGTTTGATGCAGTAAACTCTCTATCGCCATGTATATTTCTGGCCAGGTGGCTGGCCATTTGATGTTAGCATAAGAGGTTCTGAGCAGCAGAAGCAGATTAGAAATGATGGAATACCATGCTCTGGTAACTGATGATGATTTTTCCCCATATTTGGCTGCACATCTTTTCTTCCACAAATTCTAACATATAATGATTGGCAATGTGTCTAAGACCAATTTCTGCACCTCATTCTCTCTTTTTTTGCAGCCACCAGTTCATTAGCTTCATTGTTAGGGGCTTTCTGTGACTTTGAATCCCAACTGGTGCATTGAAGTGCTTCCAGATGATTTGAGCAAAATGACCTGAGTTGAGTATGTGCTCCACTGTTTCATTCCCTGCTTTGGTGCAACATACACATTTGTTAACAGTTGGAGCTCCAAACCTAGCTACTCTGTCATCTGTGGGCAGCTTGTTTCTCAATGCTCTCCATAGGCAAAAGGACCATTTGAAGGGTATTTTCTTATGCCAGATCATCTTATTTGTGAGCAGTACCTGGTTCGTTTCTCTCAACACAGTCCATGCTGATGCCCAGGAGAATTCACTAGAAGCAGAAGACTGCCATATTGGTGTTTCATTGATGTGGGGTGATAATGGATTTTGACTTGGAGAATGTGTGAGATTAGGGACCGGGGAGCTATTTGAGATGTTATTTGACTGAGTTTCTGGATATCCCATTGCCCATCAGTCCAGTATTGTGAGACCTTGATGTTGCCAGGCCTGCCCTGTCCTTGTCTGAAACTAGATAAGTGCCCAATACCTACCTAGTTATCCCACCAGAAGCTGGAATTTCCTGAGTGCAATCTCCATCAAATGTGATAGTCAACAGTTTCTTTGTTGAGCATCATTCTTCTCCATGTCTATGACTGTCCAGAGCCCTATTTTTTTTATCTGGGGTGTGATCTCTTACAGTATTTGGTCAGTAAGAAATTGCTCCATAGTGTCTGTTTGGTCCTGAATCCCCACCATTGTTTGTATTCCATAGATTTACAAATCTCTGCTATAGGTCTCAGTCTTCCTGTGGGTATGATAGTGTGTGACATGAAGCCCAATGGTATTTGTTCCTTTCTTTGTTCATTCCCCAGAAAAAGTTAGCTGCCAGTTTCTCTATCTGTTTAAGACAGCTTTTGGAGGTGTGACTGCTGACAGCAAGTGAATAGGGAGTGATTGCAAGACATGTTTGATTAAGGTCAATCTACCCCCATAAGATAATAACTTGCCATTTCAAACTCTTATCCTACTTAGCACTTTAGAAATGATACCATTGAAGTGCATAATCCTTTTCCTGCCAGTGTATAGGGGACAACCTAAGTAGGTTAGAGGGGATTCCTTTTTGGTAAAGCCTGTGACCTGCTGAATTCTCCTGGTAGTATATTGGAAAATAGCGGGGGCTGTCATAAAATGACTTTTGCTTTTGTTGATCTGCTGCCCAAATGTCTGCTCATAATCTTGAAGGACCTTCATGATCTTCTTTAGAGAAGTTCTGCAACCTGAGGTGAAGATGATCACATCATCTGCAAAGCTCAGGTGTGTGATTTGAGGGCTTCTCTTTTCCATATAGAAGCCATTGAAGAGTTGATTATGTGTGAGGTTGTTGAGCATCCTAGACAGTAATTCAGCTCCCAGAATGAAGAGTGAAGGAGCCAGAGGGTCCCCTTGTTTTAGACCTCTAGTGGAGTGAAAGAAGCCAAATCTTGTGCCATTGACTATGACAGAGTACCAGTTGTTGGATATTGTTCTCCACACTATGTCAATGATTCTTTCACTAAAACCCAGTCTTCTCATCATTATACATGTAAAGGACCAAGATACTCTGTCATAAGCCTTTGCCATATCCAATTTGATCACTACATTAGCACCTATGTTTGGCTTCTTGATTCCCTGGACAATCTCCTGTGCAAGCATAATATTCTCAAAAATACTTCTACCTTTGATAAAGCCATTCTGATTTGGGGAGATGATCTTGAGGAGAATAGGTGCAATTCTTTTGGAAATAATCTTGGATATAATCTTATTGATGAAATTGCTCAGACTTATAGGTCTAAATTCTGACAAAGTGTTAGGGAATTCCACTTTAGGTATCAGCACCAAGCATGTTTGTGTCATGTACCTAGGCATTGATTGACCTTAGAAGAATGCCTTCACCACATTGAAGAGATCAAACTGGATGATATCCCAACAATGCTGAAATAATTTTCCATTTAGGCCATTTGAACCTGCAGCACTGGATGGATTCATTGAGAAAACAGTGTCTTTGAGCTCCTCCATTGTAGGATCTTTGTTGAATTGATGATTATCTTCTTCTGTAACCAGTGTAGGGATGCTAGATAGAAGATCTTCCCTGATGACTCCCCCAGGATCAGTGAACAGGTTGTGGAAATGGTCACAGGCAGTTTCACCTATTGCTTCATCTCCATATATCCAGTCATTGTCTTCATTTTTGATTTTGTGGATATACAAATTTCTTCTTCTGCCTCTAATCAGACTATGGAAGTATTTGGTGTTGGTATCTCCATCCTTAAACCATTGTAATTTTGTTTTTTGCTTCAGGACAGCCTCTTCAATCTTCAGATGTTTGACATATTGAGCAATGAGTTCATAGGCAATTGTTCTATCTAATTCTTTGTTGGACTGTGCCCAGGTCTCTTCGGCTTTTCTGACTTTCTCTTCAAATTCCTTGACTTTCTGGAAAATATCCCCATATTCTTGTCTGGACCATTTGGATAATTCTTTGCAAAGTGCTTTTGTTTTTTATGGAAAATCCACATTGCATTTTCAGTGACTGGTGTATTCCAGACTTGCTGTACCAGTGGCAAGAAGGTTGCATTTTATGTCCAGTAGTTCAGGAATTTAAAATACTTTGTGGCATTATCCTGTCTGACATTGATTTCCATGAGAAGGAGGGAATGATCTGATCTTGTAGATGCCAGATGTGTAATGGTAGTAGCAGTATGTGCAGCAAGCCAGTTATCATTAGCCAGTCCCCTATCCAGTCTTTTCCAAATAATTGAACAGGGGCCTCTACCATTAGACCAAGTGTATCTAGGTCCATAGTATCCAAGGTCAGTGAGTCCACAGTCCTCAATCATGCTCAGAAACTCCAGGATTTTGTTGAGTTGGTATGGAATACCCCCTATCTTTTCTTCAATTGATGCAATCACATTGAAGTCCCCAATGGCACACCATGGTACACTAGAGTTCTGTGCTTTGATCCTTAGCTTGTCCCATAGTGGTCTCCTCAAAGGAGTTGGCATTTAGCATATATGATTGTGAGATGGAAAATTTCAACAGCTTCAACATGCTTTAACTCAATTGTGACTTGTTGTTCATCTTGGTCTGTGATAGTACCAGAGAAGTCCTTATACCAGAAAATCCATATCTTGTCATTCATGTTGGAAGCTACATGATGCATAGATAGTTAGTTTTGGTATTGGGTGATATGTGAAGAGTCTAGGAATGGTTCTATAATAGCTATGAGGGAGAGTTTATGGATTTGTTTTAGTGTTTTGAGTCTCTCAATGGCTCCAGAGGTTCTGATACCTCTGACATTCCATATAAGTGTACTGATCATTAAAACATAGTGGGGTGGGGGGGGGTTGGAGTTTGGTAGGACAGTGTTCCTTCTAGCAGCCATGTTTCTTGTGATCCTTGGTGATGGTTATATGTTCTAGGAGATAATCCCTGGATCTGAATGATATCATTTTGATGATGTTCCCTATTAATGGCTTATGCAAGGAGATCACAATGTTGGTCCTCTTCTGTGGCGTCACTGAGTCCAGCTTCTTCCTCAAAGCCTCCACTCATCTCATCCTCTGAGAGAATAGGTCTATATTCATCATGTTGTGAAGAATATTTATTTAGAGGACATTCTTCTAGTGGAGCAGGTACTAGAGCAGTGTGTTTATTCAATTCCTCCTGCCTGTCCTGCTCATTGGCATGTAGCAAAGGTTGTGAAAGGAAGGGGTCTGGCACAGGGTCTCTATATGTCTGCGATTTGTTGGTAGTATCAACATCAGGGTTCCATTTCAAGTTGGCAGCTGGGCTTTGGTATGGAGTTGTAGGTTCCTGAAGGCAAACATCTGTTTGAAAAAGAAAACAAAGACATAAGTAGATAAGTAGCGAGGGGGACTTCATGTGCTGCGGATCAGATCAAATATAGCAGCGTACCACGAATTCTCCAATATTGTGATCCTACTCAACTCAATGGTACCGCCAATACCAGTCGTAGAACCTGCACAAAAATGTACAAAAGTATAATATGAGTACACCACAGTCAGTATCCAGTAAGTATTAAGTCTAACATAGAAGTAGTGGCGAGGCCATAAGCATCGAGATACTTACAACACAGATATAAATAACAGAGCTTGAAACTGAAACATTAAATATCATCATGATCAACAAGTATTCAAATATGTTAAACAGTCGAAAGATATAAAGAATGATTTTCCAAATTAAGAGATAATCATGACGTTACTCATATATGGTATTTAATGATAGCATGCTTCAATCAACGGAGTTGAGGCTCCCTAACTAGATAAATCAAAGACATCTATACATGCTCAAGACTCTATTTATTGTCATGACTGGAACAAGATCCATGTATCCCGATAAAAAATTTCTCTATCCCGATACAAAATTTATATATCACAATAACCCAATAAAAAAAATACTATGTACCGATCCAATACACTATTCATGTATCGACTACGCTCGCATGGCCCAAAGTAACATGGGTAATCAGCTGACTCTGGAGGGGCAATACCAAATTCAAGCGCAAAAATGAGCTTAATAGCTCACTTATAATTAAATATTCGCTCATCGTGTCCTGTGCCATAACTGTATTTCAACCGCACGACCTTGTCTTTCGTGCCACAATCTCAGTCCAATTCATTGCCACACAGTTTAGACAATACCGGTACTACTGCCCAGTTACATGGCCACTTTTTGTTAGCTATCTTCAATTATGCTTTCTTTGCTATCAATGCCAAAGCAAATTTGAAGATTGTTATTACCTGATATCTGATACATCACCTAGACAACTCCCTCCTTTTGCTAGAAGTAGATCCAGTTGTACATGAAAGATACTACTTCAACCCACTTACTTAGTAGATTTAGGAATACATGTACTTTTTTGTATAGTTGACCTAGATTCACTTCACACTGTTTTTGTAACTATGATCATCTATCGATCTTATAAGATAGACAATCATTACATCATCATAGGTCTAACTCATCATAGCTTTCTAGGCATACTTGATTATCATCCCTCGATGATCAAGAATGTACACATTTTATCTTGGGAGGTAATGTTATGTCCCCCTCCATTATTGTACCTTACTTTGTATTTATGAAAATTAACCCTGGGCACACTATATATATATACACATATCATGTGCCCAAGATTTAATAGATAACAGATGCATAAGGACTATATATTTATCATGTGGATATGTGCTCATGGAATTTATATATGACTACGGGTGATTCAAGCAATTCATCATATCAAGAACAAGTTTTCATGCCTTCATAAATAATCATAAACCTATGTATGATCTCTACCGTGAATAAGAGAGCGAACGTAGTCATATAAGTCTAACAAATCATGAATCAAATGAGCACATAGTCAAATAATGCATAAAGTATCTCAATTCTACCCCTGGCATGATATAATTTTGATAAGTGCATATACACTCGTCGCCCCGTAAATACACCACCCTCTATACCATAAACATATAGCAGTCAAGTCAAAATCATAAGGGGTTTTCCTCTTAACGAGATTAGCGAAGTGAATTACCTCTTCCTGGGCTAGCTTCAGCCACAAATCGCGTCAAATCTCTCTCTAACCCTCCAATCACACAAATCCAAGCCAAATATCATTATAGAAAGTAAAACAATGCTATAAGAAGCGATATCAAATCATAAAGCTTCGATATTTAATGAATTTTTAAAAAGACAACAAAAGTCAACTCGGGTGCATATGCCCAAAATCCGAATATAATACCAAAATCCGATTATCCAAAACCTGCCAAGTCCAAATATATAGCTAGTTTCCAAATTCGGGTCCAATTGACGGTCAAAACCCTAAAATACACTCTCTTAAAATATAGACAAAATATCCCAAATTTTCTATCAAAATTCCATGGTTTATATGTTGAAATCCTTATAGATCCTTGAAATACAATCACAAATAGGTAGAAATCACTTACCCTCTTGCCATGTGTGAAGATCCCCATGAAAAATTATCTTTCTTCAAGTCTAGGGCTCAAACTATGAAAGAATGGATAAAAGTTCTGAAATTACTTCTTAAATAATTTACCCAGAAGTACCCTTCGCGAACACGGCACAAGCCTCGCGTTCATGAAGCACAAATATTGTTGTCCAAAAATTGATCTACGCAATCGTGTCTGAGCCTCGTGATCACGAAAGCCATCGAACCAACACAATGCGAATGCAACGAACCGCCCAGCCTTCTCCGACTCTATGAAAACACGACAAATGAGACCCGAACACAGAGTCCTATCATCCAACAGTTTGCAAGCGCGATCATACCACGTGAATGCGCAGAATAAAGCTCCAGATCCCAAAACCCACATCGCGAACGCGACCCCTGGACCACGAATGAGCAGCACAAATGCCTAGATGGCCAAAATCCTTCTCCGTGATCGGGAGCCTAGCTCCGCAATCGCTAAGCACTTCAAAACAGCAGCAACTCAGCTGCTCCAAAATACATAAAATGGTCCAAAACCCCCTCGGATCACACCTGAGCCCCTCAGGACCCCATCCAATCATACTAATAAGTCCCAATACAACATCCAAACTTATCCAAATGATTAAAACACTCAAACAACATCAAAACTATTGATCGAAGATAAAAATCATTCTCTTAACTTTTAAAAATTCTAACTTCGTCGAACTCGTCCGTATCACACATAACATTCCAGACCATAACTAAATTTTGTACACAAGTTTCAGTCAACTAAATGAACCTATATAAGGTCTCAAAACTACAATCCGAGTCTAATAACACTAAAGTCAAATTCCGATCAAACTTATGAACTCTCCATTCTTCAATTTGCCAACTTTTGACAAATAGAGCCAAAACTTTTTAAGAACACTCAAATTCAAATATGAACATATGCCTAAGTCCGAAATCTCCATATGAACCTATTAAAATATTAAATTCTGATTTCGAGGTCGCTTACTCAAAAGTCAAACATTCATCAACTCTTCAAACTTAAGGCTTTCCAATTGAGAATAACGCTATCAAATTAATTCTGAACCTCTTGAACATCAAAACGACCATTCACACAAATTATAATATATCATATGAAGCTATTCAAGGCCTCAAACCGCTGAATGAAATACTAAATTTCAAAACGACTGGTCAGGCCGTTACATTCTCCCCTATTTTGTTACACCCCCTGTTTTCGTACGTGAGAGTACGTCGCAAGTCAATTGATTTAAGCTCAGAAATGAGATCATTATTGAAAGTACATAAAACTCGTAATACCGTGGAGGTTAAAAATATTTATGATCATGAATAATAAGTACCAATAGGGTTGGAATGCTTAAAAGCTAACGAATTGAAGAAAATAAGATTTGCCGAAAGTCGACAGGTTGGGAATGTTATAAAATGTTCTTTTGGGGTGAGACTAGGGTGCTTAACATGATAAGGAGGTTATTTTATGAGTTATTCCAGTCGTATGATAGTCGTGTGTTACGTTTTGAAGTTAAGCGAGTTGTGGAACAAAAGTTGGCAAAGGTCATAACTAGTTATAGTCGTAAATATGCTGAAAATTAGGTCAAATATAGCTGAGCTTTTCTCCCAATATACTTGGAATTACGGGATGATGTACCTACCAAATTGAAGATCTACGAGTCAATCTTGTTCCTTAAACCATTTGTCAATACGATATCAGAGTATAGAGATATTTGCGTTTTCGCGAGACTGCGCAAGCAGCTCCTATTGAGACCCACTTAGGCGGTGGTCGACCTACTTCAGTCTTAAAACGATTTGGACGAACCATTATTTCTCATTTTTCGACCCAACTTGGTCCCTACACTCCTCCTAACAGATACCATAAGGTTTTGAAGTGTAATTCAAGTGATTACGCCATATTTCACCATAAAAAATTAGTTCTAGTGAAGAACAACACCTCTTTGAGGTTGTGTTGTCATTGAGGATAGTTGTGGGCTGTGTTTGGCTGAAATTTTAAGTTGTTGCTACTGCTTAAGGTGAGTATAACAGCCTACTAATTATGCTTAAGCTTGCTTGTATGTTGGTTAAGTCGTTAGGATGATAAACTACAAGATAATACTTGGATTAGCTTGAGATGTTGATATTCTTGATGGGTAGTTTTGCAAGTTGCTCTTATGAACTTTAAGTGGCTTGAAATTATGGGAAATAAATTGTCTATGATATTTTTAGTATGATTATGTTGGTTTACATGTCAAGCTTGTTGAGGAAATTGGTAATTGGAAAAGAAAATGGTTATAAAGCACTTGGAAGTTATACATAGTGATATTATCTTGTGTTGGATTTTTCAGGTAACTTTGAAATTAAGTAGAAGGTTTAAAATCCTTTAAAAAGTATTGGTTATTATACTGGATATATTACTATGTTCAAGGATGAATGATAATGGGGTTGAAGGGTGCTAAAAGGATTCAATCTGAGCTTGCCGCTCATTGTGATATGTTGATGACTTGTTAATGAAATTTTTTGTACCCTATTGTTGATGTTGTACTTATTTTATTGCTCTGGTTTTTTTTTTTTGGTATATTGTATTGGAGGAGGCCCTTGTTACAGGAATTTACGTAAACGAGCTACTAGCTAAAGTTACGAACTTAGCCTTTACTCAACATGAATCTTGAATTCCTTATCCTATGGTAGATTTAGATGGGTTGTTTCAAATGTTGGTTGGAAGGTATTAAGGACTTAATGGGGTTAAGTTATGTTAAGGCTAAAGCTTTCCTTCATTTTGGCATGATCCCGTAACTACATGCATTTGATAATGAGACCTAAGGAGAAGTTTGTATTCCTGAATTTACATATGTTATCCTAGTCTCATATGTTACAGTATTCTCCCTTATCAAGAATTTATAGTCAGTTAAGTATTGTCTTCTTTCAATCAAGAGAGCAGAGGGTTTATAAATATATACAGTATTATAGTGTTTTTACCACCACCGAGCTATAATCGGTGGGCAGGCCCCTATTGGGCAACCTCTGATCAAATGGTAAGTTATATACCGAGCATACTATGGCCGAGAAACCTATGAGCGAGCCTAGAATTGTCAAGATACCGAGCCTAGTATGGTCGAGCGCTTATGAGCGAGCCTACTGCTGCAAAGCAGTTACGCGTACTGAGCCTTATAGGGCTAGACAACTATTTTATTTACTATATTGAGAGAGTTGAGTCAGTATCAACAAGTAAGCATATCTTCAGATCATCTTTGACTCCCAGTTACTCTTAGCTATTATATTATCAGTTCAGTCTCAGCTTTCAGTTATTCTATTGCCTTACATACTAGGTACATTATTTCGTAACGACGTCCCTTTTTCTGGGGATGCTCCATTTCATGCCTGCAAGTCCTGATAGATAGCCAGATAGACCTTCCTAATAGATAGAGCCAAACATTAGCCTGATTGGTGAGCTCCACTCCCCCGGAGTTACCAGGTCTAGACTTCAGAGTCCATTTTATATACAGAGATTAGATAGGTAGGTCGAGGCCCTATCCTGACCATGATACAACTCTGTTATCTCAAGAGGTTTGTAGATGAGTCCTGTATATTTTGTATATCAGTATTGTGGCCTTGCTAGCTGTCACGCCCCGACCTCGGGGAGCGCGATTGGTGCTCAACCGAGATACCTCGGTCAAGCAAGCTTTAACAATACCTTTTACCCAACTCACCCATGAAAAAAGAGAAGAATAAATTTTGTTAATTAGACAATATTAGGTCATGTGAATAACTCCAGTTCAATTCCATTGGTTACGTCATTAACAAGTCTCCAAAATAGTACATTGTACAATCATAGTTAAAGTGGAACAGATGATACGCATACAGGATTTTTAGTTTAACCTTCCCAAAAACAGATACAACCCACATTATGTCTATAGAGCCTCTAACAGGAACAAAAGAGTGCTACGCTAGTGCCGGCAACAAGACCCCGACTATACCTCAAAACGCTATGTACAAAGGATAAGAGATACAGGACCCCAAAATGAAGTGGGGCTCACCAAGTCAGCTGAGGAGAGGGTGTGCTGCTATCACTGATCAATACCACATGCTATCGAACCACCTGCATCCATTAAAGATGCAGAGCCCGGTAAAAGGGACGTTAGTACATAGGGAATAGTACTAGTATGTATAACTAAACACCCTCTCAATAGAACCAGCAACAGTAAACGGAGAATAAAACATGAAATTAATAAGAACTCAAAAAGTATCAAGGTGTCAAGTTAGGGAAAAGGTAAATTTCAAGTAAGTTTAAGTGATTTAAGTTGGGAGATCTTTGGCACTGATACGCCACCGTGTTTTAGCACGAAGTCCGATCTCAGCCCGACTGGATAAGCCGTCTCACCCCGAGACATACACCCACAATACCACCATGTGCATGACATGTCGTCCGATCTCAGCCCGGTCAGCTAAGCCGTCTCAGTATAATGCCATGTGGGTCGACATCATATCACATCTCCCTAGCAATAATCTCATCCATTTAAGGGGAAACATCTCAACATATCAATCTCATCCCATATAAGGGAAAACAGTCTCATCACATTAATATGGGGATTTACCCCTTAATCACTCCTACACCGGCACGTGTAGTTTTGGGGTTAGGTTGTTCCGACCTACCCTTCCTCGGTGGCTAAACGATACTCCCAGGAATTTATTATCAAAAGGATTTACCACTCATTTCATATTCTTTTACATGTCATTCATTTTATTGGCACCATTGGCCATAACGCAATATCATTCTTGGCACGTTGGCCGTTGTTTACCCTTGGCTACGGATAACAATTAAATTTATACGTGGTTTTAAGGATACGTGATTTGATTTGATACAAATAGAGACTAAATTCAAGAAATAAGAAAGAAAGCAAACCACCAATATTGAGTAGCTTTACTATGGCAGAATCCTCTAAAATAAAATGTGAAGCAGATAGATCGAGAGAGTAACTAGAATAGACTGTAGCTTTGTGTATATTGATCGTTTGTTGTCTCATCTCTTTTTACAATTGTGCTGCCCCTTTTATATAGGGAGGGGAATGAGTTTTATACTAGGTAAAAAACCTATCTACAAGGTAAAATATCCCTAGAATTAATGGATTCAATGTCTTTACTGATCTTTGCCGTGATTCCCGCCGAGATATTCACGTATCACGGGATTTTTGGTCCTTAAGTTACGCAAATCTAATGATTTTACCCTAGGGTGTTTTACCCTAATCGGCCTCAAACTGTTTACAATTGTAATGTCTTCGTTGGCTTTGATCTTCTCGGGGTTGATTTCTATTCCTCGATTCGAGACCATGAAACCGAGGAATTTTCCCGAGCCCACTCCAAATGCGCATTTCTCCGGGTTCAACTATATGTTATACCATCTCAGCACATCGAACGGTTCCTGCAAATGGCTCAAATGGTCCTCTGCTCGCAGGGACTTAACTAACATATCATCAATGTAAACCTCTATTGTTTTTCCTAGTTATTCTTCGAACATTTTGTTTACTAGGCGTTGATAAGTGGCCCCTGCATTCTTTAACCCGAATGGCATCATGTTATAACAGTACGTACCATACTTAGTGATGAAGGATATTTTTTCCTGATCATCCTGGTCCATTCGTATTTGGTTATAGCCAGAGTAACCATCGAGAAAGCTAAGGGTCTCGTGGCCAGCAGTGGCATCGATTATGCGATCGATATTGGGTAAGGGAAAAGAATCTTTAGGGCATGCCTTTTTTAAATCCTTATAATCTATGCACATTCTTAATTTATTTCCCATTTTAGGAACTACAACTACATTTGCTAACCATTCTGGGTATTTAACTTCCCGAATGGACCCTATATTTAAAAGCTTAGTTACCTCATCCTTGATGAACGCTTGTTTGACTTCGGATTGAGGCCTCCTTTTTTGCTTGACCAGCTAGAATTTTGGATCGATGCTTAGTTTGTGAGTCGTGATCTTCGGTGGTATCTCTGTTATGTCGAGATGGGACCAAGCGAAAGAATCTTCGTTAGCTAAAAGAAATTGTATAAGTTTTGTCCTGAGCTCGGAATTTGGGCCCGAGCCCAGGTACACCTTTCGATCCGGCGAGTCTCCTCGGAGTGAAATTTGCTCGAGTTCCTCGACCGTTGATTTAGTTGCATCGGATTCATCGAGACCGACGAATGACCGGGGAACCCCGTAGTCGTCATCTTTGAGATGCTGCTATTCACCTTCAATTGTTGAAAGCGATGCCTGTGATTGCTATTTGATTCTTTGGGAAGGAGCTGTTGGTTTCGGTACTGCTTCTTCTACTGCGAACATCTCTTTCGCGGCAGGATTTTCTCCGTGAACTGTTACGATCCCATCAGTCGATGGGAATTTCAACACTTGGTGCAGAGTTGAGGGTATCGCTCTCATATCGTGAATCCACGGTCTCCCGAGCAGGGCGTTGTACCTCATGTCTCCGTCAATTACGCAGAATTTTGTTTCTCGAATGGTACCAGTAGTGTTTACCGGTAATGTTATTTCCCCTTAGGTCGTTTCGCACGCCATGTTGAAATCATTGAGAATCTGAACTACAGGAATAATTCGGTCTGTCAGCCCAAGTTGTCCGATAACCCACGATCGGATTATGTTAGCCGAACTACCAAGATCGACCAGTACACGTTTTACCTTTGTTTTATGTACTAGAACCGATATTACTAAATGTCGTTGTGGGGTTGCATGATTCCTTCTGCATCCTCCTTGCTGAAATGCAAGATTCCCTCCATCGCATAATCCCGAGAGTGCTTTTCCCTGGTAATGGATATCTTAGTGCGTTTTAATACCGGACCTTGGGGCGTATCTACCCCGCCGATGATCATATTGGTTTGTTGAGGCTCCTCCGGGTTCACTGGCTTATTCCTGTTCCCATAATGGTATTTGGCTCGGTCGCTCAAAAACTCTCGAAGGTGCCCATTTTCGAGCAATCGTACCACCTCATCTCTTAGCTGTCGACAGTCTTCTGTCCTGTGCCCATGCGTACCATGATATTTACATATCAAACTGGTGTCTCTCTTGGCTGGGTCCGATTGCAGCGTTCGAGGCCACTTAGTATCCTTAATACGATCGATGGCCGACACGAGAGTAGCTGAATCGACGTTGAAGTTATATTCAGATAGTCGCAATGCTTCTCGATGACCAGTGGTTCTCTCGAAGTTGTTTCTCGCCAAGGGTCCTCGGTCATTCCGATTATGATCGTTCCTCCTTTCTCATCTCGGGGAGCCCTGCCTTGCTGGAATGACTTTTCGGTCCCCAGGATATGGTCGATGCCTATCTCTGCTCGATCTCGATTCTCGATAACTATCTCTTTGAACCCTATCATGGGCTCTGATGGGTAAGTAGATCCCGAGGGGGCTCCAAGTCGGTCATCCTCGACCCTGATCTTTGACTGATATCGGTTGTGTATATTCGCCCATGTGGCGGCCGGATATTCAATCAAGCTCTGTTTAAGCTGCTGCGAAGCCGTTGAACTTCGAGCATTGAGTCCTTGGGTGAAGGCCAGTACGGCCCAATCATCATTGACCGGTGGTAGGTCCATCCATTCCATCTGAAAACGACATACAAATTCCCTGAGCATCTCGTTATCCCTTTGCCTAACTTTGAATAGGTCCGATTTCCATGTCTCTACTTTGATGGCACCCGCATGAGCTTTTACAAAGGTATCCACAAGCATGGCAAAAGAATCGATGAAATTATGGGCCAAATTTTAATACCAAGTCATTTCACCCTTTGACAAGGTTTCTCCGAATTTCTTCAAGAGAACGGACTCGATCTCATTGTCTTCTAGATCGTTTCCCTTTATGGCTCACGTGTACGCTGTCACATGCTCGTTTGGATCAGATGTCCCGTTGTATTTGGGAATTTTCGGCATGCGAAATTTCTTCGGTATGGATTTTGGGGCGGCGCTTGACGGGAAAGGTTTCTGCACGAATTTCTTTGAATCTAAACCTTTCAATATCGGGGGTGCTCCCGGGATTTGATCCACCCTCGAATTACATGTCTCCAGCTTTTTGTCATTGACCTCGATCTTCTTCTCGCCAGACTCGACTCGTCTAGAGGACCATTTGAGCCATTTGCAGGAAACATTCGATGTGCTGAGACGGTACAACTTGAAGTTGAAGCCGGAGAAATGCGCATTTGGAGTGGGCTCGGGAAAATTCCTCGGTTTCATGGTCTCGAATCGAGGAATAGAAATCAACCCCGACCCCCTAAAACTTATCCGGACATTACAATTGTAAACAGTTTGAGGCTGATTAGGGTAAAACACCCTAGGGTAAAATCATTAGATTTGCGTAAGTGAAGGACCAGAAATCCCGTGATACGTGAATATCTCGGCGGGAATCACGGCAAAGATTAGTAAAGACGTTGAAGCCATTAATTCTAGGGATATTTTACCTTGTAGATAGCTTTTCCTTGTATAAAACTCTTTCCCCTCCCTATATAAAGGGGCAGCACAATTGTAAAAAGAGATGAGACAACGAAATATCAATATACACAAAGCTACAGTCTATTCTAGTTACTCTCTCGATCTATTTGCTTCATATTTTATTTTAGAGGATTCTGCCATAGTAAAGCTACTCAATATTGGTAGTTTGCTTTCTTTCTTGTTTACTGAATTTAGTCTCTATTTTCATTCATTCTCTATTTGTATCAAATCAAATCACGTATCCTTAAAACTACGTATAAATTTAATTGTTATCCGTAGCCAAGGGTAAACAGCCGTACTTCATGATTCATGCTCACTATTTCACTTTCAAACATTATCACGGATTGTCAACAACAAACATTTCCATTCAAGACTTTAAGCACACACTTGAGCAATTTAGGGTCTTAGGCGCATGTGATTTCTTACACAATTTGATATGATTACTTTCATTTAGGCTTGAATTGACATTTCAACACATACTCATACTTTGAACACGCTCCCAAAGAATAACATAATATGATAAGAATATTCCGGAAC
Organism: Nicotiana obtusifolia; assembly: GCA_002018475.1. NCBI lineage: Eukaryota > Viridiplantae > Streptophyta > Magnoliopsida > Solanales > Solanaceae > Nicotiana > Nicotiana obtusifolia. The sequence goes on from MCJB01050986.1 coordinate 152,975, forward strand.
ACATTTTGAACATATTCATATATATATATATATATATACATCTATCGACACCAAACTTATTCGGAAAAGTCTATTCATAATGGACAACTCGGGACTTACAAGAATATCGTGGGAATTCAATTCTAAGAGAGAAGTTTAGCCAATATACCTCGACTCAAGCTTTTTAAATTACTATAATATTCCGGAAATATTAGCCACTTCGATCTATTTAGAGATATAGTAAAAATTGAACAGAAATTAGGAACGAATTCATAATTTCAGCTCACTTGAGAATTTTATCAAACACTAGGTGTGCATTAAGGTTTCAAGGTCCTCCTATGGTGGATTCTTTCATCCCACTATCCAAAATTTACCCAAATGAGCTCAACAATCTTCCCACTTCCTTTGATGGTACATGCATGTAAAATAAACAACTCCCACACCCAAGAATTGCTTGGCTTATTACCTATTTTCAGTAAAATCACGAAATTAAGGGCTAGGGAGTAGAACCTTACCTCTAGGATGAAGACCTAGAGAATTATTCTTGTAAATTCTTCAACTTTGAGCAAGAATTGATGAATGATGAGCTTAGGAACTTCCCCTCTCACTCTATGGCACTCCCTCTCTCTGAAAATATAAGTTTTAACCTTCTAAAATGATCTCTAAGGCTGGTTTATAAGGATGGGTTCGGCTTCAAAAATTATAAAAAATGAAGCCCCGATGCAGATCTGCGGTCACATATGCGACCGTATAACTCTTCTGCGGTCCGCAATATAGACCGCATAATGGCCCTCCGGAACTGGGCACCCCTGCCTCACTCTGCAACCGGTGTGCGGTCCGCACACCTATTCTGTGGTCGCATAATGCGCCTCAGAACCTTCCTCCAGAATTTTTTTTTGTGATGGATTTGTTAGGGGTTATGCGGCCCCCAAAATGATTATGTGGCCGCATAATGGACCGCGTAATGGTCCAAAAATTTTGCCCAAATTTATGCCTCGGTCTGCGACATATATGCGGTCCGCAGATCAGTTCTACGATCGCAAAATGGACCTCAGAAATGCTCTGTATTTTCAAAAATTTTCTTCAACTTCCCAACGCACTGTTCAACCCAAAAAGTCCAAACATAAGCCTAATTCGGCACCACGAAACCCCGGGTTCTACGGGGCCTTACACCAGCCCTGTGTACATGTTCATTTTTGTATTGCTGGTTGTAGACATTCATGATGGCCTCGTCGGCCTTCACAGTTATGTATATGAGCTTTTGGGTATGTTTAACCCTTAGATGAGAGAAATTTTATTTTTAGATGATTCAAAATATGGCATCGTCGGCCTATGTTGAGGGCTACCCCTCTAAAGTTCACAGTTAAAGAGTGGTATTCGCGAGCCGAGTATGGCACCGGGTGCCAGCCATGCCTCCCCAAGTTTGGGGCATGATAAACTTGGTATTACAGTAGTTCTATCCTAGGGAGTCGACAAGTCGTGTCTAGTAGAGCCTTGTTTATAAATGTGTTGTGCACCACATTATATAAACGAGAAGCTACAAGGCATTTAGGAGTATGTTACCCTTATTTCAAATCCAAATCTTGCTATAGAGCTGAGTCATAAGAGTTTGAGTCGGGTCTTATGTTTTCTAATGATACAAAGATGCTTGTCATCAAAAACATTACAGCCAGCCAGAGGTTTAATTCAGCTGCAGGTAAGGGCACTAGTGGAGAGAGAGTTCTTGACAACGTGACCTAGTTTGAGGCCCTATTAGATCGTGCATATCAGACGTGCAAATTCCTGCTTAAGACCATAAGACGAGAAAATCTAACAAACACCCCGAATAGCAGGCCATGGGAGTATCAGAAGGTAAAAGTATAAGTATTAACAGATAAAAGAAGCAAGGTAAAGAAGGGTATGAGTTACCAAGTTAGTGTGAATTATCTGTATTTACAATTTAGGCAGAGAAATATAAGCATTCTGGGTTACCTTCAACAATAACAGAGGTATGACAATTAGCCACACCCATCTCAGTTATTCATTGTAGGAGCTAACAGATCTAGTTTAAGAGAAGGATGGATATCAAGATCCAGCTGGGGTTAGAGTAACCCAAAATGGTGGATGGATTGCTAGAGTTAGCTGATATTTTCGAAGGATAGTGCAAACGCGGTAATAGTTCTCCTTGTGAGACACCCAGATGGTGCACTCTAGAACAGTACAGTTAGATATGAATACTAGAGTGTTCAGAAAATTCAGAAGATAGGCACTAGAAATCCTAGAAGGGATAAATATTTACCTTATTATGATTCCCATCCCTAGTAAAGAGAGAATGTTAGGCAACCCGAGAGCCAGTGAGATGGAGCAAGGGGAGGTAAAAGCAAAAAATATTTTGTTAAAGTTTTTAGAATAAAGTAATAGACAAAAATATTAGAAGGAGAATAAGAAGAGGGTAAATGAAGCATTATGAGTAAGATGTGATAAATGGGTGATAACGGTAAATCAAAATATGACAAGATAACAGAGTATATAGTCAAGTGAAGTAAAAGACAAGTGGTGATAGGCCTTTGAGACAATAAAAGAGTATAAGCCATAAAGTCATATCCTCATTTCGAGAAATGAGTTGGTGACTCCAGCGTGATTACCAGAAGGAAAGTTAGACCCTGAAGTAATAGACATCAGTATGGGCTAGTGAACAAGATAAACTGAACATGAATTAGGGATCGGAAGATTTGATAATAGTCGACATCATGAGAATTTTAGAGATCACGTTCCGGCAATAATAGAACGGACAATAGAAAAATAGCCTTTATAGGTCATTCAGGAAGATGCTTGCTTTAGCTTGCTAAAGCAAGCACTGTGAGCAGAGTTAAGCTTAAGGGACTAAGTGTGCCAGTTAAACTAGGTGTCACTCTCGTGCGTAAGAAATTTAGTTATCTCTGGTACAGAAGGGTTACAACAAGGAGAGTAAGGTTCATTAAAAATATAGAAAGATGTCGAAGGCGAAGAGGTAAAACATCTACATGTAAAACTTCAAAGCATTAAATGCTAGTACTCCCCTAAAGGAGGGAAGATGGTGTGATATGATATTAAGTTGGAGTTAAGTGATTCAGGTAACTATGGAATGATAAAGGAAGAATGCGATAAAAATTCGAAAGGATGAGATTGCACTTATTCAAATCCTACCGATATGTTACCACTACAGAACATTATGCAAGCACGACACCGGGGAGAGGCAGTAAGGGTTCCCGCCCAGGATGTTATTGATAAATAAGTGTCAATAGAAACTTGATACAAAAGGAGTCAGTGCGAATGGTATGTTAAGACAAAGCACATAACTTCAGAGAGATTACCTGAAATATAGATGTGAGAATAGACCAACGAGTAATTAGTAGTTGATTCAGGAAGAGCCTAGCATACGGAATTCAGACAGATAAATCAGCTGATTATGCAAGATAAATGTAGTGAACCGTAGCATACGGAATTCAGTCTCACAAATACGAGATTATAATCCTTGAGAAATATTCAGATAGGAGTTGGGGTAGTTAAAGGTACCATATAGGTGTTACAGAAATAAAAGAGAGTGCCACTGAGGAGAAGTCAAAATTTGAGCTCAGAAGTAATCTGACGAGCACAAAGGCACGGAGGTAAGTAACAAAGAATAACTATAGGAGAGTAAGAACATCGAAAATTCCGTCGGGTATACAATGCAATAAGCTCGCAGCTTTATAAGAATCAAAAGGTCTCCCCTAAGTACTACAATAGAAGACTAGCTGAGGGAATAAGGAAGAAGGCTTCGAGCTAAGCATAGCAACCTGAATTCGATATTACAGAAGAAATGATCTTGTAACTCCAGTCTTATTAGAATATTGTATGCACTTCGTAAGAAAGTGGCATCTATCAGGGCTAATGAATGGGAAGTAAGATATCAAAAGTGATATTTGAGATCATATGAGTTACTAGAAATTACAATATTAGTGTGTCCTAAGATAAGCCAAGTATTCATGCAGCAAGTGGCAGAACGACCAGGGAGAGTAATTGCTTATATTTAAAAACAACTGAGAAGACACAAAAGGAAATCTATGGTGCTAGCAAGTTAAAGGAAAATTGCAAGTAGTATAAATAGATGTGTGTAGGTAGCAAGATAATGTATGGTAGAGCGACAAGGTGTTAGGTAGATAGGAGTAAGGATAAAAAAAGGTGAGTGAGAAGGTGACGAGAATAGGTAAGGCCTCGGGATTAAGCCCATCAAAACAAGAGAGCTGATGGTTCCTTAAGTTATAGAAAGCTCAATATAGCCTGAATGAACTCGGATAAGTCTAAGACTGGGAGCATATAGAAGAGATGGAATGCTTCCCTGGTAGTAGATTAAGGGTGTAATTGTGATAGATAAGAGGATGACATTTAGGCCTTTGATTGAGTACTGATTTAAAGAAAAGGGATTTCATAAATTGCACGAGATTAGAATAACCCCCATTAGATGAATCCCGTTGGGATGCTATGAAATATGGTTATTGAAGTATAGTATCGTCCCTAGGTGGATCAGGCAAATCACTTCAGATGTTCTCCGATGAGACGTGAGCCCTATTGATAATGTATTACGTAAGAGGTTTCAAGTTAGCAGTGGTAGATTGTATATCAACATTAAGTTGAATCAACAATAGATGGACAAAAGTTAAAAAGTATGAGATGAGATTAGGTTGTCATTCTTAAGATGAATGATAATGTGGAAACATTAAAGGACTTAGATTTATACCTATAGGATAAGCAACAAGAGAGCAACCTGAAGTTGGGTAGCAGACCTCCATAATAATAAACCAAAGTAAGTGTTATAGTGTAGTATGACCTACCTAGATGCAGTAAAGCCACAAGGATAGATAGCTGAGGCTATGAAATAAAATATAACAGTAGTCGTAAGTTCCACTATGTACCGAGCGAAGAACTTCATTACATCTATAGATGCCTAGAGGGATAGCTTGTCAGAGTTCTGTATATGTTCACAAAGTGAGGCCAAGAGATTGGCAAAAGCTGGAGGGAAAAAGAGAGAAGAGTCTCATAGGCTCATATACAAGAATAGAGTCGTGCAGGCTGCATGATAGAAGGTAAAAACAATTACAAGATAGGAAGAATTTCGACCACAAGTCGTAGTGTGAGAAAGAGGCCTAAAGGGAGAATTGCCCTGGCCTTTTGGATTTATTCACAAAACAGTTGCCTAGATGGAAAGGACAATATTAAAGTATTCCTATGAGCTATACGTTACGGGACTGATAAGCGCATCTGTCAACATTTGAGGACGAATAATGTCACAAAAGGGGGAATGATGTTACACCCCATATTTTCGTACGTGAGACTACGTCGTAAGTCAATTAATGTAAGCTCAGAAATGAGATCATCATTGAAAGTACATAAAGTAAGTTAATCATGTTACCGTGGAGGTTACAAGTATTTAAGATTATGAATAAGAAGTACCAAGACGATTGGAAGGCTTAGAAGCTAAACGAATTGAAGAAAATAAGTTTCGTCGAAAGTCGACAGATTGGAATGTTATAACATGTACTTTTGGGGTGCGAATAAGGTATAAGGAGATTATGTTATGATTTATTTTAGTTGTATGACAGTCGTGTGTTATGTGTTGAAGTAAAGCGATTTGTGGAACAAAAGTTGGAAAAGGTCATCACTAGTTACATTCGTAAATGTGCTTAAAATTAGGTCAAATGTAGCTAAGTTTTTCTCCCAATATGCTTGGAATTACGGGATGATCCACCTACCAAATTGAGGATACACGAGTGTAGTTTCTAACTCATCATACCGTTCATCGATACGATATTGGAATAGAGAGATACTTGCATTTTTGCAAGACTGCACAAGTAGCTCCTATTGGGACCCACTTAGGCGGTGGTCGACCTACTTCAGTTTAAAAACAATTTGGACGACCATATTTCTCACTTTTCGACCCAACTTGGTCCCTACACTCCTCCTAACCCTCCTAACAGATACCATAAGGGTTTGAAGTGTAATTCAAGTGATTACGCCATATTTCACCATCAAAAGTTAGTTTTAGCGAAGAACAACACCTCTTTGAGGTTGTGTTGTCATTGAGGATCGTTGTCGGCTGTGTTTGGCTGAAATTTTAAGTTGTTGCTGCTGGTTATGGTGAGTAAAACAGCCTACTAATTTTGCTTAATCTTTCTTGTATGTTGGTTAAATTGTTAGGATGATAAACTACAAGATAATACTTGGATTAGCTTGAGATGTTGTTATTCTTGATGGGTTGTTTTGCAAGTTTCTCTTATGAACTTTAAGTGACTGGAAATTATGGGAAATAAATTGGCTATGATATTTTTAGTATGATTATGTTGGTTTACTTGTCAAGCTTGTTGCGGAAATTGGTAACTAGAAAAGGAAATGGCTATAAAGCACTTGGAAGTTGTCCGTAGTGATATTATCTTGTGTTGGGCTATTTTGGGTAAGTTTGAAATTGAGTAGAAGGTTGGAAATACTTTAAAAAGTATTGGTTATTATACTGGACATATTACTAAATTCAATAATGAATGATAATGGGTTTTAAGGGTGCTAAAAGGATTCAATCCGAGCTTGCCGTACGTCATGATATGTTGATGACTTGTTAATGAAATATTTTGTACCCTATTAATGATTTTGTTCTTATTGTATTACTCTAGTTGTTGTTGTTGGTATATGTTATTGGAGAAGGTCCTTGTTACAGGGAAGATGTTTCCCAAATTTACGTAAACGAGCTACTAGCTTAAGTTACAGACTTAGCCTTTACTCAACACGGATTTTGAATCTCCTTATGCTATGGTAGATTGAGTTGAGTTGTTTGAAGAGTTCTTGGAAGGTATTAAGGGCTCAACGGGGTTAAGGTATGTTAACAGTAAAGCTTTCCTTCATTTTGGCATGATCCCGTAACTGCATGCGTTTGATAACGAGACATAAAGAGAAGTTCGTATTCCTGAATTTATGTACATTATCCTATTCTCATAAGTTATAGTATTCTCCCTTATTGAGAATTTATATTCAGTTAAGTATTGTCTTCTTTCAGTCAAGAGAGCAGAGGGTCTATAAATATATACAATGTTATAGTATTTTCACCACCACCGAGCTATAATCGGTGGGCAAGCCCCTATCAAGCAACCTCCGATCAGATGGTAAGTTATATACCGAGCCTACTATGGCCAAACGCCTATGAGCGAGTCCAGAATTGTCGAGATACTGAGCCTAATATGGCCGAGCACCTATGAACGATCTTACTATGGCAGAGAAATTACACGTACCGAACCTTATAGGGCCAGACAACTATTTTACTTACTATATTGAGAGAGTTGAATCAGTATCAACAGGTAAGCATGTCTTTAGATGATCTTTGACTCCCAATTACTTTCAGTTAGTACATTATCATTTCAGTCTCAACTTTCAGTTATTCTAATGCCTTACATACTCAGTACATTATTTCGTACTAATGTTCCTTTTGCCGGGCATGCTGCATTTCATGCCTGCAGGTCCTAATAGAAAACCGGATAGACCGTCCTAGTAGACAGAGCCAAACTTCAGCCTAATTAGTAAGCTCCACTCCCCCGGAGTTACCACATCTAGACTTTAAAGTCCATTTTATACATACAAGTTAGATGGGTAGGTCGAGGCCTTGTCTCGACCATGATACAATTTTGTTATCTCTGGAGGCTTATAGATGAGTCCTGTATTTTTTGTATATCACTATTGCGGCCTTGACAGCCCTGTGTACATGTTTAGCTTTGAGTTGCTGGTTGTAGACATTCATGGGCCTACATAATTATGTATATGAGCTTTTGGGTATGTTTAATGCTCAGATGAGAGAAACGTTATTTTCAGATGATTCAGAATATGGTCGGCCTATGTTGAGGGCTAACCCTCCGGAGTTCACAGACACTGTATCACGTATACACACCCATGGTAAGTATTCCCGCCTATCACGCGGGTGATCCGAGTTCAATCCCCGGCTGCCAAAATTTGACGAGCGCAAAATACACACTTAAATTCTGCTCGCTAATCAAATATAGTATAGCATGATATCGTATCCACAGGGATTGGACTTAAACAGTTTTCTCGTAGTTTCTAGCTTGGTTTCTATCCAAGATGATCAACAGTTGAGATTTATAAGATGTCTAACTAAGCTAACTAAGAATCTAAAGCTATTGACTAATGATAATCGAAACAAGGAATAAGCAAAGAAGGTTATCAATAGGAGAAGATAGGGTTTTGATAGGATAGGTGCAAGATAATTGTTTGGGATCTAACTCTAGATAATTCACCTCTAATGTTCAAGTGAGTCTCTCGAATTCACTCAATTATTAGTTCAAACGTTCAGCAAAAACTCCTCTCTCGATTAAGTTTTAATCTCACAAGCTGAACCAATTTAAGCACGTGAAGATATGCAAGATTGCGTAGTGGATTGGTCTTTAGGAGAACCTCTCTCGATTATCCTCCTAACTAGGTTTAAACAATGATTCAACTAGCCTCTTTCGATTACCAAGAAGAATTAATGAACTCAACCAACAATATAATGCAAAGATATCACAAGTTATGCCTCTCTCGATTACATGAAGAAGTGACTATAGATGCAATAGTTTATTCATCCAAAAATGATTCAATACATAAAACTAGTGTTATAATCAACAAACAATCATCAATACACCAAATCCATCAAAACCTAAATGGAACTACTCCATATATATGGAGAAATTCATCAAAAATAAAATTAAAATATAGGAATGCATAAATTCAATCCAAACTCGGGTTTTGAGTGAGGAAGAAATGATGATATCCTTCTGCTTGTGTTCTTCCAAATCCTCCTTAGCCTTCTTAGGTCCAAAGTATGTCCAAAAGCCCTGAAAATAACGTTTTTTCATGTATTTATACCAAGTAGGGTCGGGCCCAGACGAAACCACCTTTTCCTAGCCGAAATAGGACAATCGCTCTGAAAAATTGCACAGGGGCGACGCGCCACACATGGCCTTTGTGGGGATTATCCGGAAGCTTCATAATTCAACAGGAAGCACAAATGCACAACCACAGTGAACCACACGTCGTGGCTATGTAAATTTATCAAAGCTTGGCTTTTTTCTTGATTTTTGAAGTCCAGACTTGGTTCTCGACCCCCGAACGCGATCACGGCTTAATCCTTTGGGCTTTGACTCAGACTTCAAAGTCTAAATAGCTTGAATTAGCTCCATACCATCTACATCACTCGGAATCACTCCTACAAGGCATAAAACACACAATAAGTGCAAAACACTACTAATTAAAGCTCAAACACAAATAAAGTGCAGTGAATTAGAGTGCAACAAGCGACTAAAATACGAGATTATAGCCTACCATTAGCTACCCCTCCAGAGTTCACAGACACTGTATCACGTATATATACCCATGGGTGATCTCACGTCACCGCAAACATATAAGCCCACTAACACAATCCAAATTAAAATTTCATCCTTCAACCTTAGCTTAAAGTCCTTAGAACTAAATTTCAACCTCCGAAACTCCATATAAGATCCAATTCTTCCATACAGACACTGTATCAATCTCAACAAATCGTAGCAATCCATAAATATATTCCCAAGATATAATCACACGATGCATCCCAAAGCTCATGTACTCATAACACTATCTTCTGACCACAATAACTGCTCATTATCAAATTCGGTACCGGTATTATACCTCATATAAAATAGAGCATTGTTCAAAACCTTTACAACACTGTAAATAATAAAAGAAGCATGTAAAAACTCATAACCACACGTCAAATCAACAAGTCATGGGGTTCTGCCAAAACATTATCCAAATCCGATTGCACAAATTCCATGTCCAATAACATTGACTCAACTGGTAAAAACTGACCGACTGACATGCCACACCAAATGCCACCTAAATCGCATGCGATGAAATCCACGCAATAAACAAATAACAACTCAAATGTAACCAATAGTGGAAAGAGAACTAGATGAGGGAATTGTCCAATAAGCCTGACAGATACAATCACAAAAGCACAATGCAATGGATCCATCCCACAAGATAGAAGAAAAACACACGGAGTATGCACCAAAAATCGTATCCAAACATAATATCATTGCAGTGTACAACCCATTCCAATCACCATACTTCTACACACAGGAATATTAATTGAGCCAAAATCCTCCTACTCGCCAAACAAATGTCTATCAACAATAAGCACATACCATGCATAAACATAAACATGAAAAGATGGATAGCATAGAGCACTACAAAAAGGCAAGCACAACTATAGTGCAATAAAGAAATCAACATCCCAGAAGCCATCTCACTCCTATATCGCCACAAGACCTAAATAGAACTACAAGATATGCGTAAATAGTCAAGTAGCCTCACAACCTATCATAGCATAAGGAGTAACACATGAAACAGGCCAAGGCAAGAATAACATCCATTCATCCCAGTGAGACACCCATAGAAAAAGTTGTAATGAGTAAGCAAATTTGATCCAGTATCGAATACTCATTCTCACTAGACCTACCAATAGGCACCCAACCAATTTAAATCATCCCAAAATAGGTAGATAACCTCCCAAAATCCACGGTGACCTCATCAATGGCACATACCATCAGCCGTCAAGACCTTAATACAGTTTCACAGTCTGTCACCAATGGAATAATCTACCTCCACAAAGATCAAATCTCCAAACCTCGAGAATACAAAATCTCCATACCAGATCTCTATCTCTCCCACTTAAATGATTGATACATCATGCATACACAATCACCTCATAAGAAATACTCCTATAAACCTTCTGCACCAAGTAGCAAAAATTTGAACGTCCACTATTACCACCCACACTACCTCTATACTATTAGCGCAACATCCGCAAATCAAAACACAATGCACCTTCTATAATAAACTCTCTACTCACACGATACAAGATAGTGCTAATATTCTTTTATATATTGGAATCCACCATGCTGTCTACAAATCATGAAATTCCTTTCAAAATTGAACATCAACCTTGTCCATTAAATCTCAATCCCATACGGCTCACCACATCTATCAGACCACAACACAAAAATACGAGAATCATGTTATCAACTCTAAATCACGAGTAGGTTACACACCACATCGACCAGAAATCTTCCACTTAACTCAGTTTAGAAGAAAAATCACAACACATAACAACCTCCCCATACTTGTAGAATACATCAACCTCAAGTCGTGGTAAAATTGTCACCGCTCTTTGGAATCCATTTGCACATAACTATAACTGCCCAATTGGTCATTTTGAACTTTGCATTTTGTTCAGCTATTTGAAGTCTTGAGTAGCTTCATATGATGTATTATGACTTGTGTGAATCGTCGGTTTTGATTTTCAAGTAATTCAGGATTGATTTGGAAGAATGATTCTCAACAAGGTAGCTTTAAGTTGGAAAAGTTGACCAAATTTGAATTTTTTGTATTTGACCTCGGATCGGAGTTGATGGCTCCGTTAGGTCCAGATGGTGATTTTGGACTTGGGCGTCTTCCCGAATTTGCATTTGGATGTTTCTTGAAGGTTTAGGTGTTAATTGGCGAAAGTGGGCAATTTGAAGGTTTGGAAAGTTCATAGGTTTGACTGGGAGTTGAATTTGATGATATCGAGTTTGGATTATGGTTCCAACAATTTGAATAGCTTCATTATGTCATTTGGAACTTGTGTGCAAAATTGAGGTCATCCCGGGTTGATTTGATATGGTTCGGCACGAATTTTGGAAGTTGAAAGTACGAAAGTTCTCTATGTGATTTGAGGTGCAATTGGTCGTTTCAATGTTGTTATGTGTGATTTAAGGCCTCGAGTAGGTCCATGTTATGTTTTGGTACTTTTTGGTATGTTCGGACGGGGTCTTGGGGGGCTCGGGTGAGTTTTAGGTCATTTAGGAACGTGTTTATTGAGGGTGATTTTGGTTGGGTTCTGATGTGACCGCACCTGCAAAAATATGGGCGCAGGTGCGGAGCAACAGGAGCGGTAAGCATAGCATAGAAGCGCATTTTTGAGCTGGGCTGAGAGTCCACAAATGCGGAGGTTTCATCGCATCTCCGAAGGCGCATGTGCGATAGTTTTGGTGCAGAAGCAAAAGGAGCGCATATGCAGAGCATTTTCCTCGCACCTATGACGTTGCAGAAGTGTAGCATTTTCCGCAGGTGCGAGAGGTCAGATAGTTAGTTACAGAAGTGGAGAATTAGTCGTAGAAGCAACGCCATAAAAGTAATTGGGCTGTCGCAGATGCGAAGATGCCTGGCAGTGTATATTTGTTCAATGGTTGAGTATTTCATTCATATTTTGAGTTATGTAGCTCGTACTTGAGCGATTTGGGAGGTGATTTTCACCACATGAATTGGGGTAAGTATTTTCTACTCGATTTTGATTATATTTCATGATTCCATTTTCAATTTTGGTATTAATTGGTGAATTTTAACGAGAAATTGGAGGTGTTTGCCTAAACTTTCCTAAAGAGAATTTTTGAGTTTTGAACATTGATTCGGAGTTGGAATTGAGTGAAACTAGTATGGTTGGACTCTTATTCGAATGAGTTGTTGGAATTTGTATGTTTTGCCGGGTTTCAAGGTGCGGGCTCGAGTTTGGGTTTTTGGTAGACTTTGAGTTATTGATTAAAGATTCAACCTTTATCATTTGGGTTGGTTCCTTTGGCATTATTTGATGTTTTTGAGTTGCTTTTGGCTAGTTTCAAGCCGTTCGGAAATTGATATGCACATGATGGCATTTCTAGAGTGTTGTTTGGCTTGGTCGGTAATTGTTTTAGCATGTTTGAGGTAGGTATCCTATCTAAACTTGGTTGAGGCACTAGTTGACAGAATTATTTGTGATAGAAACATGCTATGGGTGTGCATATGTGTGGGGTTTGAGCCCATGTGCGAGCACCGGGTTATTCATCCATGCTCGAGGTAGTGCTTAGGCTATGATATGCCTAGAATTGATTGTCAAGCTTTTAAGCCATAATTTTCTCGTATTTGTAACATTGTTGTGAACTATTTGAACCATGTTTGAGGTTACAAAGAATCTAATTCCGTAAATAAACTTGGTAATTGTTATTTCTATGATGAAATTACCGATTTGAGCTATGATAGCACACTTTGCACATGCATACACTTTAGCATGTTACTTATACCAGTCCAGGGGCATGAAATCTAATATTCCTTGATCACATACATGTATTCTTGTATATTTGCTTATGTCTGATATGATTTGGACTGGATGCATGTGACCACGCCGGGCAGATTGTGTTGTTATGCCTGCGATGATGTCGGGCGGATTATGATATTGAGCTTGTGACCACGCCGGGCGTATTGTGAGTATCGGCAGGTGAGTTGGTCGTGCAGCACATGAGCTGTCCGTGCAGTTGATATTGAGTCTGTGACCACACCCGACGGTTTATGATATTGAGCCTGTGACTATGCCGGGCTGGTAGAATATTAAATTGGACGTGCTTGCGTGTGGATATGGGTCCATCCCCCTAGGATCACCCTCTCATGTTTCTCTCTTGATGGTGTACACGCGGATTGTGAGAAATCGACAGGTTTCTAGTTGATATGAGCTCTAGGAGAGCTGGTTATTTTTATTTGGATCGGGTTGCGCACCACCACAAGCCTTATTGGCTTATTGTTATTTGGATCGCGCTGCACGCCGCTAATGAATTGATATTTGGTTATTGCATTTCATCTTTACTTGTAATTTCCTTGACTGTTTACCTTATTTACTTGCATATCTCTTCCTTTAATGTTGGATTGTTGACTGAGCATAGCACTTTAAAACAAAGAGTTGTGAGCATCTAGGTGGTTTTACCTGAGATTTTCTTGATTTGATCATATATCTGTTCTATACTTGTTGGACATCTATGAACTGTACAAGGACAACGAGTATCATTCATAATTCTTTATTTAAATACCTCGCTGAGGTTAGTTACGATACTTATTGAGTAGATGGGGTCGGTTGTACTCATACTACACTTCTACATTTTGCATGTAGATCCTGGAGCTGAGCTGTGCATGGAGGAAGCTGGACTTGAAGATGTACCTGTGTCCGGGCATAGCTACCACTTGTTCTTGGTAGTTCTAGTTTCGGATTCTGTTTATGTACATTCTAACAGATGTTGTATTATTTTCCCTATCAATTTTTTAAATCTAAGTCTTAGTGGCTCATGACTTGTACTAATAGTCCTTGGGGGAGTTGTATAAAAAAATTTCAGATATTTCACTTATTGAATCTTAATTTATCATTAAATTTTGTTTACTGTTTTTTCTTTACCTACGGGTTGGGCTATGTGCCATCATGACTAGTTGGATTTTTGGTCGTGACAAGTTGGTATCAGAGCCATAGGTTCATAGGTTCCACGAGTCATGAGCAAATGTCTAGTAGAGTCTTGCAGATTGGTATGATGACGTCCATACCTATCTTCGAGAGGCTACAAAGCATCTAGGATAAACTTCCCATATTTCTTTCCTTATCGTGCAACATTGGTTCAGCTTGAAGCATCTCTTTGAATTCCTTCCACTCACTCGTATGTTTTGTTGAGCGCTCGATATCATCTGCGCAATGATGCCTTGTGATGTCTTGGATGAGGTTCCAGATGTGTTTCGTGTTTTGTGATGATAGGCCAGTCCAGAGGACTTGAGGTTAGGTTTTGATCATAGCTTGGGATTAGTGGTTTCAGTTGTATGAGTATGTGTTGTTGGACTTGTATGCCCAGTAGTTTCCCTAAGAGTGGGACTGGTGGCTTTGTGAGTGGTTGGGTGGCTATATGATGAGCATGATATGATTGCCAGATGAAGTATATTCTTATGTTTTGTTGACGAGTTTGGACTCAGGAAGATTTAGTAATTGCATAGTGGTGCTGGCCATGAAAGGGTATAGAGAAATGCCAGTTTGAGGCTAAGCATGTGGGTTATCTCCTGCCAGATGTTCTGAGGTTGTGTGGTCACTATGATGTTTCTGTGGAGAGTTTTCCGTCTACTAGTGGGTCATATCTGCATCAATTTGAGTTTGGATCTCTTGAGGAAGGTTACTTGACTATCACGGGGATGAATATGAGCTTAGCATATGACTTAAGGTATTTTATGATTTGTGTTACATGCACTTATGAAGGGTTTAGTTGAATTACAGTGTGGGATTATGGCAATTGAGTAAGGATATTGTGGGTTATCACATGTTTTGGTTCCATGGCTTCGAGCCAAGTGAGGGAGTCTGCTATCGACGATCTGATTGTATGGTTATGTGTTACATTAGTTTTGGTCTGAGGAATACTTGTGGATTGGCTATGACTTGAAGAGGTTGATTTTGAGAATGACTCGAGTAAGAAAATTTCTGGATGCATGATGTACTACGCTCTACAGATATATAGAAATCCTGAAACGTTTTGAGTTGTTATTCCTGGTGGAGGTAGTGTGCATAGAGTATGGATTCACTCGGTTGCTTAGAGGTGTGGATTACTTCTTTGGGTGTTGGTGTGCAAATAGAGCACAGGTTGTTTGTCTTGTTTGGGCGGTGCATTTGAGATTAGAACAGGATGGATAACTCTCGAGAAGGTTCTAATGAGTTCAAGATTCATATGTGGCATTTGAGAATTTTTCGGATTTTGTATATGGCTAAGATTAGAGATTTGCATTGGATGATGCCGAGACTTACGGTGTTTCTATATCATTAATGACCCTACATTTTAGCATTTGAGAGGTTAAAGAAACAGCTTTAGATTCACATAAGGTCTCTTCTAAGTAGGTGTCTCGGGTGCGGTATTTTGAGTGCTTAAAAAAGGGATACGGTGGCTTATGGGCCTTAGGGCGACATGGTTTCATGCTAGGATCTCTTGTGGTGAGCGTTGGGTTAAAGATCGTAGTGTGCTAGCAATGAGAAGTGTTAGCTTGAAGGAAAGTCAAGAGGAACTCGAAGAAATAGATCAGCTTGGTAGTGGTTTAGATCGGCATGGTAAAGGAATGGTCGGTTCTTTTGGTTCTTATGATGGGGTGAGGCATTATTGGTGTTTTGTGGCAATTTCCTTGGGTTTTGGCAACCTGCATGACTTGGTTGAGTTAGAGGAATTCATTGTTGAGGGCTTGGATATGTGCAATGTATTTCGAAGAGTTCTCGATGATTTCTACCACGGTTGAGATGGATACTTTCTACCGGCATGAGAAGTAGTTGCGTATTGTGAATTTCTCCTGGATGGGATCAAGTGGAAGGGTTCTAGCTGATCGAGTATGTATTCCACTTGTGAATCAAAGTTGATAATGGGGTTCTCGCATTTTCGTATGATGGCATGATAGATGCGGTGCATCGTGTGGGATTGAGATTTGCATATACAAGTTTGCAGTTCAGTTTTGGAAGGGCGATCATGAGTTCTAGACAGCATAGACAGTTTCAAATACTTAGAAGAATGCTGGCACTATTTGGTATCACCTGAGAAGAGTGCGCATTTCAGAAGGCGCCTCGTGTTTTGACTTGCGGATGCCTCAATGGTATGGCGGTACTCGTTTAATTGATCAACTGTTGATGTTCAGATTTTTCTATGTGGTACAGAAGAATAATAGAAGTATTTCTCGCGAGATGATTGCGTAAGAGGGAGGTGTTAGTCATTTGAGTGGTCGAGTTGAGATCGGATATGGTGGTTCTGGTATTCTAGCAATTTAGAGATCGGAAGTTCTCAGGGGCAGAGTGTCCCTTGGTTGTGGACTGTGAAGGTATGGCCAAAGTTAGACAACTAATAGTAGGTGTTAAAATTAGGTTATTGTGGACTATCTTGGAAGGATTATCTATCTAATTGTGGATGGCCGAAGTTAATTTGGGGGCCCATTGGTAGGCCTAATGAGGATGTGTATTCTACACCTGGTCGGATTTGTTTACTCCGCACAACTATTATTGGAGGATGTATCATCAGTTAAAGTTGATCTTATTCGTGTCTGTTGAGTTCCATGTATGGCTCTTCTACGCTATGATGGGTTGTTATCGGTTGGGTATTTGCACACATGGTGCATTCTGTCTGGGTCTTGAGGCGAAATTTGATCAAGATGGTTCTTGGGGTGTTGAATGGTTGATTGTAGCTTGGTTATGGTCTTTCAAGGTTGTGGTATATTGTGATATTTGTGTGTCCATGGTTATGGTCATGCATTTCGTGTATTTGATGTTGATTTGCATATGATTGTTGATTTTGAGCATTATGACTCGAGATATATTTCATGTGGACCGGTTTTTGGATTGGGTCACGCATTGCGGCAGAGTTATGATGGGAAATTATCTTTTTGTGTTGGTTTCGTGTGTTTTGGTTCTCTTTTGGGTGATGGGTTCCTAGTATTGTGCTTGTGGTGGAATCTGTCGAACATGTGGGATGGTTCTCTCATTTATGTCATTTTCTATTTTTGGGTACATTTGATTTGTTGCTTATTGGTGCATGGATCGCACGGTTTGTGGCTATAGGTAGTATTGGTTTGACACGTCAGTAAAGCAGCTTGTATTTCATGAGATGAGGTCATTGGACCTGGAATGAGTGCCATTGGATTTGATTACGGTATGATTTGAAGGATAATATAGGAAGTCAACTTATAATTTGGCAATGGATCATATCGAGCGAGAGAGCTCCATAAATTGTTGATCTGATGAGTGGTTATGAGCTTCTGCATTTTCTTCCATCATTGGCAGTGCACGAAGGTTTTGAACAAGGATTTATTTCATATGCGATTAGTTATCGGTACCGGGTTGTTGTTGGGCTGTTATTGTAGTCGGAAATTACTATGAGAAACTCGGTTATACGGTATATCATGCGATTATATCTCCTTGACGCAACTTGTTTAGACTTGCACAGTGCGTAGATTTGAGAGCCTGGTCTTATGATAAGTTACAGATATTGGAGATTTGATTCTAAGGTTTATGGGCTAAGGTTTAAGTGAGGATTTTCAGTTAGGTTGTGTTGTCAGACTTGTATTGATAGGGGTGATGTGGGATCACCCACGGGTATGTGCAAGGTGAGGTTACACAATTATTTGACGGCTTTGGAATGACCCTTGGCACATTCGAGGATGAATGTATATTTAAGTGGGGGAGAATGTAACGACCCAACCAGTCATTTTGAGCATTTGCATTCTGTTCAGCTGTTTGAAGTCTTGAGTAGCTTCATATGATGTATTATGACTTGTGTAAATCATCGGTTTTGGTTTTCAGGTGATTCGGGATTGATTTGGAAGAATGATTATCAACTAAGGAGCTTTAAGTTAGAAGAGTTGACCAAGTTTGTTTTTGTGTATTTTAACCAGGATCAGAGTTTTGTTGGTTTTGTTAGGTTTGGATGGTGATTTTGGACTTAGCGTATGCCCAGACTTGCATTTGGATGTTTCTTGAAGGTTTTGGTGTTAACGGGAGAAAGTGAGCAATTTGAAGGTTTGAAAAGTTCCGAGGTTTGACTGGGAATTAACTTTGATGATATCGGATTCAGATGGTAGTTCCGAGAATTTGAATAGATTCGTAATGTCATTTGGGTATTGTGTTCAAAATTTGAGGTCATTCCGGGTTGACTTGATATGGTTCGGCACGAGTTTTGGAAGTTGAAAGTACAAAAGTTCTTCAATTTGATTTGAGGTGCAATTCGCCATTTCAATGTTGTTATGGGTGATTTGAGGTCTCGAGTAGGTCCATGTTATGTTTTGGGACTTGTTGGTGAGTTCAGACGGTATCTCGAGGGGGCTCGGGTGAGTTCCGGATGTGGTTCGGATCATTTGGGAACATGTTTGTTGATGTTGGTTTTGGCTGGGTTCTGATGTGATCGCACTTGCAGAAATTTGGGTGTAAGTTCAGAGCCGCAGGTGCAGAAAGCATACCGCAGAAGCGCAATTTGGAGCTAGGGCAGGAGTTGGCAAATGCGAAGAATTCATCACATCTGCAAAGGCGCAGGAGCGGTAGTTTTGGCGCAAAAGCAGAAGGAGCACAAATGCGGAGCATTTTCCTCGCACCTGCGACGTTGCAGAAGCGGAGCATTTTTTGCAGGTGGGGGAGGTCGGCTAGTTAGTTGTTTTTGCAGAAGCGGAGAATTAGTCGCAGAAGCGACGTCGTAAAAGCGGTTGGGCTATCGCAGATGCGAAGATACCTGGGTAATGCCCATTTACTCAAGGGTTGAGTATTTCTTTCATATTTTGAGTTATGGAGCTTGGATTTGAGATATCTTTAGGCGTTTTTCACCACATGAATTGGAGTAAGTATTTTCTATTCGGTTTTGATTATATTTCATGATTTCATCTTTGATTTTTGGTATTAATTGGTGAACGTTAAAGACAAATTGAGGGGGGATTTGCCTAAAGTTTCATAAAGTGAATTTTTGAGTTTTGGACATTGATCCAGAGTCGAAATTTAGTTAAATTACTATAGTTAGAGTCGTATTCGAATGGGTTGTTGGAATTTGTAAGTTTTGTCGGGTTCTGAGGTGCGAGCCCGGGTTTGAATTTTCGGTTGGCTATGAGTTATTGATTAAAGATTCAACCGTTATCATTTGGGTTGGTTTCCTTTGGCCTTATTTGATGTTTTTGAGTTGCTTTTGGCTAGTTTTGAGGCGTACGGAAGTTGATACGCGCGGGATGGCATTTCTAGAGTGTTGTTTGGCTTGCTCGGTAATTTTTTTGGCTTGTTTGAGGTAAGTATCCTATCTAAACTTGGTTTTATTATTTGTGACACCTACGGGCTATTGGTGCGCTTGTGTGTGGGGTTTGAGCCCTTGTGCAAGCATCAGGGTATTCATCCATGCTTGAGGTAGTGCTTAGGCTATGATATGCCTAAAATTGACTGTCAAGCTTGAAGCTATAATGTTTCTTGTATTTGTAACATTGTTGTGACCTATTTGAACCATGTTTGAGGTTACGAAGAAGCTAATTCCATGAATAAACTCGGTAATTGTTATTTCTATGATGAAATTACCTATTTGAGCTATGATAGCACATGCATACACTTTAGCATGTTACTTATACTAGTCCAAGAGCATGAAATCTTATATTCGTTGATCACATACATGTATTCTTGTATATTTGCTTCTGTGTGATATGATTAGGACTAGATACCTGTGACCACGCCGGGCAGATTGTGAGTATCAAAAAGTGAGTTGTCCATGCAACATGTGAGTTTTCCGTGAGGATCCAGATACTGATATTATGGCATGTGAATTGTCCGTGCAGCACATGAGTTATCCGTGCGGTTGATATTGAGCTCATGATCACGCCGGGCAGTTTATGATATCGAGCATGTGATCATGCTGGGCTGGTAGTACGTTGAATTGGCCGTTCTTGAGTGGATACAGATCCATCGCCCCAGGGTCACCCTCTCATGTTTCATCTTGATGGTGTACACGCGGATTGTGAGAAACTGACGGGTTTCTAATTGATGTGAGCTCTAGGATAGTTGGTTATTGTTATTTGGATCGGGTTGCACGCTGCAACAAGCTTTATTGGCTTATTGCTATTTGGATCGAGTTGCGTAGTAACGGACTAATATTTGGTTATTGCATTTCATTTTTACTTGCAATTTCCTTGATTGTTTACCTGATTTACTTGCATTTCCTTAAATGTCAGATTGTTGAATGAGCAGAACACTTTCAAACAAAGAGTTATGAACATCAAGGTGGTTTTACCTGAGATTTTCTTAATTTGTTAATATATCTGTTCTATACTTGTTGGAAAATTATGAACTGTATATGGACATCGATTGTCATTCATAATCCTTATTTCTAATTCCTCGTCGAGGTTAATTGTGATACTTATTGAGTACATAGGGTCGGTTGTACTCATACTACACTTCTGCACCTTGCGTGCAGATCTTGGAGTTGATGTTGTTGTGCATGGCGGAAACTGTCCTTGATGATGTACCTACTTCTGGATATAACTACCACTTATTCTTGGTAGTTCTAGATTTGGATTCTGTTTACGTACATTCGAACAAATGTTGTATTATTTTTCCCTATTAGTTTTATAAATCTAAGTTTAGTGGCTCATGACTTATACTACCATTCCTTGGGGAGTTGTAAAAAAAATTCAGTTATTTTACTTATTGACTCTTAATTTTATCATTAAATTATGTTTACTGTTATTTGGCTTAGCTAGCGAGTTGACGACTAATTGGATTTTGGGTCATGACAATACCCAAGCCATAAGAAATGAATCCCTCTAAATCACCCAAGTAACGCAGACTGCCAAACTAGAACGGTATTGCCACAAAACATCTATAAAGCCCTATTATCTAAAGCAACTGATCATGTATATTACTTTGCTGGCCTAAGCCACTGCTAAACGGACCCAATTCAAATTATTCATGACCCGCTTCCACACCAGCACCTCTCTTTCTCAATACACTATGGACCTCAACCAAAACTCATCCCATGTGACCCCAACATGAAATCTCGTTGTCTTAAGACTCTTAATCCACTTTATTCTCTCATATACACCCAATAGTATCTCAAACTGAAATACTTGCTCTAAAGTGATCTTTTACGAATCTGAAGCTGCTTCTTCCATCTCCCAATCACTGCCTCACAGAACCGATAATGTTTCAGAAATACCCCAAGTCTTTTGCACAATCTAACATCAATCTCAACTGCTCAGCCACACCATGAATCCAAAAATCCTTAGATACTACATCTTGAACCTTGAACTCACTAGAACCATCCTCGAGAGTCACCCACTCTGACCCAGTCCCGACTACATAGCCAAACCTACCGAACGATTAGTTCCCCAACAACACATGAATACTGCAAAGAACAACCGAGCGAATCCTTTCCCTTTACAAACCACATCCACCAAGGACTATCCAACCTGAGCCACTCCATAACCTACATGTAACAACCAGGTGAAATATAACATGCATCCAGCAAATTCCTTGCCCTAATCAATCTCGAAGTCATCTTCCTCAAGCCATAACTAATCCACAAGCGCACCAAAGTCCAAGACTGTAATAAAACATGAATAGGCGAGTCGATCATCGATCGTAGGCTCCCCTACTTGGCTTTAATCCACAATGACATAAACCAAGAACTCACAATTACTATTTCTCCTTAAATACCATGACCTCACACTGTTACTCGACAAAATTTCTCATAAGCTCTTGTTGCACCAATCATAACACATCCTAAATTAGCCCAAATAAGTACTCAACCTCATGATAGTCATGCTATCTATATCAAGCGATCCATACTCACATCATAGTACATACATCTCATTAGATAGAAGATAAAACTCTTCATAGTGATCTCATAGGAAATCATACAACCTCTAATCTTCTAACATGAGATATCCAACATGTGTAGCCTCAAATATTTCTATGACTTGTCCATGAGCACCACCATTATGTAACCAATCGATCCACCCGAGTCTACACTCATACACAAGCCGCAAGAATCTATTTCATATCATCAATAAAGAACCAAAAGACCCATCATCATGTCCACAACTCAAGATCATATAGTACACCAAGATGATAATCAAGAATTCACATTCTCTTTGTAGCTCAAGAAAACCCTTCTTGTCAAATTCAAACTGTAAGGCCCCATAAAATTTTTGCTACGGAATTTAAATTTTTGTGGTGCCGAGGTAGAAAAATATAATCGGAGGAAGTAGTTGATATGGACTTTTTGGGTTGAAGAATGCACTGAGGAGTTGGTGGAAACTATTGTATAAGAAGGGGATTCTGCAGTCAAGTTTGCGACTGTAGAACCATTTCGCGGGCCACATATCCATCATGGAGTTGAGCAGAAAATTTGTTGAATTTCGAAGGTCATTTTTGTGGTCCATTATGCGATCACATATCCATTTCGAGGTCCGCACTTCCATCGCAGAGTTAGCATGAAGAATTTTGGAAGGTGATTCCGCGGTCCTTTTCGCGGACGCATAATTGGTCTGCGGATTGCAGACCTGTCGCAGACTTGTCCAGGCTAGCCCTTTTTTTGGGATCACTTTTGCGTTCCATTTTGCAAGCCGCATATCTGATTTGCGGTCCACTATACGATCGCAGAGTTGAGTTCGGAGGGTCCATTTTCTATTTTTATAACCCGACCCTATTTCTTATAAAATGACTTCGGGGTTATTTTGGCTGGGTTAAACGCACATTTTACAAAAAGGGGAGTGCTTTAGAGATAGAGGAAGGATCCCCAAGTGCTTTGATCATCAACCTTGCCCCAATTTTGAAAATTCAAAGGAATCACGCACTAGACCATCATCTATCCAGGTAAGACCTTGTCCTAAAACCTTCATGCAATTATAATGGGTTTAAGTAGGTTATGGAGTTGGAGATAGGCCATGCATGTGACAATAGGTGGTAACATGTGGGGTTGTTGAACTATTTTGGGTAGTTTCTTGTTGAAATTGGTTAAGAGAGGAAAGGATTATCATTAAAGAGCTTTGTAGTCGATTTTGCATAATAGGTGTTTGACAAAATTACCAAGCGGGTTATACCATGAGAATCCTTTTAATTATTATCTGATTTTCACTATCTTCCTATGGATTGATATTGTTAATTATTGGGACATTGTAGTAACCTAAGGAAAGCTCAGAAAAACTATGTGGCTAAACTTCTCTCTTAGAATCGAATTCCATGATATTCCTATATGTTTCAAGTATGGTTGGCCTAGGTCCCTAATTCCCATGTTCCGAGTTGTTTCTAATAAATTCGAGTATCCCAAGTAAGCGTTGTGTTGAAAGATGTATATAATCAAAACGCGTTTCAATTTCTCTTATCTCATCATGATCTCCTTCGGGAATGTGTTCAAGTATGGTTTAGGTATTAAAGTGTTATAACTTCAATTCATGTTTCAAATGAAAGTTCATTATGCTCAATTTGGAAAGAAAGCACAATGTGCTTAAAACTCATATAGCTCACATATATATCAAGTTTCTATTTCCAAATGCCCTTATTGTTGATAAACTATGACTACGTTTGGAGGTGGAAGGAGTAAGAGTGAGATATAAAATGTGGCCATGGTTGTTGTAACTAGTGCATATGATTTGAATCTAGGTTTCAATCGTAAATCACCGTGATCTCCTTTGTAAGAGTTTCCAATGTGTTTTTAGTCCTTATTTACCCTGAGTTGAAACTATGCATTGCCTTTTTAGACAAGTATTTTCAAAAAGAAATAATGTATTACTCATTTATGATTTTAAACTTGTGTTGCGATTACAAGTCATTTTTATCCATACTTTGAAAAGAAATCTATTGTGTTTAAAGCCTTCATTACTAGTAAACCTAAAGTTATGATTTCTGGAATATTCTATATGTTGATGTTTTATGATGATAATCCTTGAAAGTAAAGAAATGAAAGTATGGAATGTGAGATGCGGCCATCGTGCCATGAATGAAGAATCATATGAATGGCCAAGAGAGCCAAAGAAATAATGATGTTGTGTGTGGTTGAAAGTACTAATGAAGTGATATATGGTGTGAAAGGTTATGAGGTGAATGTGTTGTATTTCTATTTCCTTTGTGTGCAAAACAAAATATATTTGGGAGTATCATTAGCGAACCGAGGAAGGGTGGGTTGTAACGGCCCTCACCTGAAACTACACCTGCCGGTATTTTTTCCCTTCTTATATTGACATTCTATTTTAAAAGAGGACATTCAGCTTTAAATATTTATACTGTTCCACATGTATTAACGTCCCTTTTGCCGGGAGCGCTGCATCTTCAATGGATGCAGGTGGTTCATCAGCGGGCAGCCTTGATCCTCATTAGCAGTTACTCTCTATTCAGCATGTTTTGGTGAGCCCTACTCTATTCCGAGCCTTATGTCTCTTGATGATGTACTTTTGTTTTGAGGTATAGCCGGGCCTTGTTGCTGGCACTTCCATACTACTCTTATGTTGTACTTAGACCCTTCGTAGACATGTTGTGGGTGGTGTTTGATATTGGGTTATGAGCTAGAAGTCTTGGTATTTGGAAAACATGTGTTCTCTCATAAATATGAACTTGTGATATTTTGGAAATTATAAAATTGAATCTCTTTGAGTAATGGAAAAAAAATGTGGAACACTTTACTCTTCTCATGTCTATCTCTTGTTATTGATTTTTATATTGTGGTTTCACTGTTCATGGGTAAGGTTGGGTAGAAGGCATCAAGTAGGCTTGCATGACCGGGGTATTTTGGTTGAGCGTCGATCGCGCTCCCTGAGGTCGGGGTGTGACAAGCTTGGTATCAGAGCCTAAGGTTTTAAATTGTCCTAGGATGTCTCGGAGCCATGTCTAGTAGAGTCCTTTTTATCGGTGTGTTGGCGACCACATCTATAATTAGGAGGCTACTTGGACATTTAGGAATGTCACCCTTCTTTGATACTCTAAAATCGTATGATAGAGCCCAAGATAGGAAGCTAATTTCCTCATCATGTCTCCTTTTCTAGATGAGTAATCCATGAGTTCGAGACAGTGAAGAGGGAATAACCATGCCATTTAATCTAGGGGATAGTGCACGAGAGTTCATTGGGAGAATGGATCGAGCCGTGGAGGGATTGGAAGAACTAGTTGCTAGGGGAAATGCCCTTGTTCCTATGAATGTCACCGCACCACCGGATCATGTGGTGAGAGTACCTAAGAAATGAAGGAGGGTTGTTAATACTAATAAGCCGAATTGTTTGATTCGTAAGAAGCTTCACTTGGGTTTATGTTGGATGAGACTTGAAATATGTTATGGTTATGGAAAGAGGGGCACAATAAGAAAAAATGTCCTAGGTTAAGTACACCTAGCCTGGTCTGCCCGATAAGCGGGAAGGAACATTTGGCGTTGTGTTGTGAGTACGCTCAGGAGCATGTTAGGGGTGGTAGGCTTGGGAAATTCCAAAGGCCCATACAGCAAGCCAGTACAGAGATTGTTAATCAACGTTATGGGGGCCTGGAGGAAGGATAGGGGGAAAGCATATACAAAAAGGGTAAATATTAGGTCTGTGGGGTGAGTCAGTTTAGCAGACCTCATCCTCCTTACAAGAAGTGTAGGAGATATCATTCGAGGGTATGTTACTATGGTACCAATGTATGTTATGGGTGTTGACTCGAGGGGCATCATTTAAGGCACTGCCAGGTCAACCTAAAGTCACCAAGTAAGTCACTCCTTAGTACGTCATTATGAACACCGCATAACTTTTCCTTGTTGTATATGTACATCTGCATTGGAGAGCGTACATAAATATGGTCTTAACAAGATAGTGAATCACAAAACATTGTGTGTACCTAATCTTTGAACGAGACGCATTATTCTTGAAGCCTTTTTATCACAATTCTCTCATTTACAACCTCTTGTGGAATTGAGCCCTACAATTATTTCCTTGAATTGAGTTATAACCTTAGGTTAATACTTCCCACTTGCCTCCTTAAATACTCAACAAGGGACTATACCTGATAGATTTCTTATAGAACCTTTTGATTCAAATGGATAACATCTGCTCACTTGTGCATGCACCATCACAATATTTACCTACATGTCATCGAATCGTAAAGCAGCCTAGTGTTGAGATTTTGCTGGAGCCTCTCTCTCCCTCTCCTGTATGTGGCTTAAAGGATTTAAGGGATTTTACTCCCTTTATGAACATCATCATGAACCCTTCTCACGGTCTAGTAACATAAGAGCACATCTCAGCACCTATCATATGTGTCCATGTTAATTGAAAGGGTCTCACTTGTACGCATAAAAGTTTCTCTGAAATTTTAGATCCTCACATATCCGTCATAGAAAGATCTTTTGTTTGCTCATCTTATTATAACTCTTATGTCCACTTAGACCATGTGCAGTAACTCACCTTGTTCCTAGTATTATAGTTGCCCATGACGTGGCCTAGTATTGCAGTTTGAGAGCTATTATAGCATAAACATGTTTAGCTCATAACAAGTGTTCATTTTCTCTTTACACCTCTACCACATGTTCTGACTGTGTTCCTTAGTTAGTAAATTCATTGTGCTAGTTTTCCGACACTTGTTGGATAACCATGCCAGATCGGGTCCTTCCATATGTCGATGTAGCACTTTCTTTCTCATAAGGATCCTTAACAGGTTCTCTACCAAGACTGAATGCACTTTTGGGGTTATCATAGCAAAATGTCTGCTTCTCATGTTTTCCCATTCTTCATTGGCATCTGAGTACTTTTCAAGTCACAAGACCCATGGCGAACTCATTATGAACATTCGCAAACCCCCCATGATTATTCTATAGTGCCTCCCTGGGTTCCGCTATCTTTAAACACTCGGCTTCTAGAATCATTTACTATGCCATTGTCATGTACGGAGAGTTTACTATCTTTAATATTCCACATCTCTGGGTGGATTGGAGTTTTATTTGCCTCTCTCCCCGGAGCATCATATTAACCATTAGAAACTCTCCAACTCATGCATGATTTCATCCCAATATTAGGATGTCCTAGATACATTGTTTTGCTCGTGTATGGTTGAAGTTAAGTCGCTTTACCGCAACCTTTCGCTCCTCACTTCAAGTGGATGTTTCAAATTTTGGCACACATCATGAACATAGTAATTTGAAGGACAAGCCTATCATATCTCTAGTCCTCTCATAAAGGATCAACTACCGGGAAATATTAAGCTGCCAGAATAATAACCTCACAAGTGACCAACCTCTTTTTCAACCTCGTGGGCTTGTGGCATAGATCCCTTGTGTTAGTTACTGTTAAGAGCGTATTGCAACTTCATGTATTTTGAAATCTCTATCACATTCATGGTGCAAGAATCTTCTCATTTAGAGTTAAACTGATTTTCCCTTCACTCAAGGAGGCAACTAGTGTCACTAACTTGGCTATTTCTCCTTAAAGCCTACTATTGCCGTACAAGGCACTTATGGAATAAAACAATTGCCATTATCCCTCTCATGACTCATCGTCTTCCAAGAATAACTAATACTAACGAGTTCATCCTTCCAATCATGCCACCCATATATAACATGTCTAAAATGACTCACTTCTTTTACATCTTAAGATCACGTACATGGTTCCCAGATTATCAATGTGTACTAGTTGTCTGTAGGTCTCGTTGGTCGAATCAATAATGTCATCACAATGATTAACTATGATAGCTCTATTGGTAGTCACCTTCGTATCTCTTAGGATATAACCTCTTGAATGCCCCTGCTCAGCATATTGATGGATTCTTGAATAATTCCAACTCGATCTCGAACCTCGTTGTTCCCATTGTA
>MCJB01050986.1:181151-207267 GCA_002018475.1 Nicotiana obtusifolia
ATTGTAGTAGATCTCTAGAGAGTTGTAGTTTCAAACATGTCAAAGAAGAAGCATCATTCAATGATCAAACATATTATGTAGTAAACTCTATTGTCATATTCATTCAAACACATCGTATTATAAGGAGGAGAAGGGGGTTGAAGTCAAGAGTTTAATTCGGGTGTTCGACATAGAGATCTAGAGTTGAAGAAAGTGAATGGGGTATTCTCCTATTTTCTCCATGAAGATATTATGTGAATTGTTAATGAAGGTAAAGTAGGTGTAGTTCACATTGGGCCTTGTGGAATCTTGAAGGAAATAGGTCAAACTATAAGTATGATGTCCCCTATCGTTGTTCCCCATGCACCCGGTGCTTCATGTGTCTATGTCCAAGAAGGTAGTTGGAAATCCCTTGTCTATTATTCTGGTGGAGGCTATTAAATGTGAAGTTAATGGGTGATTGGCTTATGAGAGGTACCTAATTTTCATCCTTGTTACACAAGTCCGGAAGTTGAGATTGCATCTGTCAAAGTGCTATGGTGAAGTCTATGTGTCGAGGAGATCACCTCGAAGGCCGAGGATGTGGTGGAAAGAAAATATTCTCACTTGTATGCATAGCCAAATGGTTATGGTTCGAAAAGTACTTTCTATGTGTTATAATTTAAATATGTACAGTTCATGTCCAGGTGCCACTTTTGATAATGTAATGCCTGTAATGTTGAGATTTGTATTATTGATATGTTACGATGCTTTGTTGGGTTGTGGATGTGTTGTTAGGAGTGGTTTTGGTGATTCTACAGCATGTGGATAGGCCCAGTTACAGGGGAAACTCTGCCGAAATTTTTGAAAAATTTGGTAGTTAGTCAAATTTGGGGGCTTGAGGTGTGTGGAAGAAGAGATGCATTACGTTGGGTGTTTTTGGCAGACTCTACTCCTCATTCGAGGACGAATTATCCTAAGTGGGGGGAGGATGTAAGGCCCTCTAAAATTTTCGCCAAGGAATTTAAAGTTTTGTAGTGCCGAGGTAGGAAATTGTATTCGGATGTAGTAGTTAATCTTCGCAACGAGCTTGCAAACCGTGATACAGACTTTTTGGGTTGAAGAATGCACTAAGGAGTTGGTGAAATTTTTTGCAAAATAAGGCGATTTTGCGGTCAAGTTCGCGACCGCAGAACCATTCTGCGGGATCGTGGAGTTGAGCAGAAAATTTGTTGAATTTTGAAGGTCATTTTTGCGGTCCATATGACACATAATGAATAAGTAGAGCCAGGATCAAACAATACTAAAGCATCTTTGTGGCTCACAGAAAAAATACATGTAACAACAGCATCAAAAGCGACAACCTCGGTCCTCCATAGAAATGCATAACACCTGTAACCTCTGAACGGACATGATTGCGGGGCCTGAGTTGATCCTTATGTCCCAGAATATCCACCAGAAGAACCCGGTACCGATAAACCCTGAATATATGGAACGCGATGAGAACTCTGTGCTGGAAGTGCACTAAATGAAGACTGCACAAAAGCTCCTCGACTAGGTGGTGGTTAGGATAAGCTGTCTAGAATGGCCTCTCCCAAATCGACCTCGGCCTTTAGATGAGGCACCACTGAAGCTACCTAAATGTCGATACCTCTTCTCCCTACCATGCATCATCTCTCTAGTCTCAATGTGGATACACTTAATACGATGCACTATCTCCACAACCTAGTGAAATGAAGTCCTCTTCTCCATCTCTATAGCCATAACAAGGCGAATACCATGGTAAAGACCATCAATGAATCTCCTCACTCTCTCCTCCTCAGAGGGAATCAAAACAGTAGCATAATGAGACAGCTCGGTAAACCTTATCTCATACTCGGTAACTGACATCGGACCCTGCTGAAGGTACTCAAATTGTCTCCTGAGCTCCGCTCTCCTAGTGTGGGGTACAAATATCTCATAAATGACGCTGGAGAAATAAGCCCAAGTAAGAGGAGGTGATCCTGCTGGTCTGCCCAGCTCATAAACCTGCCACCACCTCTTGGCTGGACTCTGCATCTGGAAGGTGATGAAGTCAACTCCATTGGACTCAACTAGTTCCAAATTACACAGAACGTTGTGACAACGACCCAAGAACTCCTCGGCATCCTTTGAAGGTGTATTGCTGAAGCGAGAAGGATGCAACTTTGTGATCTTGTCCAGCCTCTTCAGCTCACCAGATGACATTGCATGCCTATCCTCAGGCTGCGTGGCAATAGTAGGCTAAACTCCCCCAACTAGTAACAGCCCGGGGGTCTGATAACCATGGTCCATTTTCTCTGGGTACAACTAGCTGAGTTTTTGCTTCACCCCCTGCCTGTGAAGTAGCTGGAGCAGTAGGGAATGCCCCGGCCTATGCCAACTCTCAAATAAAACAACCATTTGGACTAAAGTGTCATGAACGGGTGGTGTAGCAAGTAAACCATAGGGAACCTGAGCTGGTCCCTCCGGGGTCAACATAGTTAGGAATCTGCTTCTCAATGAGAGCTACTAATAGCTCCACAACAGCTGCTCGAGTAGGGCCCTTAGCTGTGGCACGTACTCCACCCTTTCCTCTACCTCAACCCCAGCCTCTCGCAGTCCTATCCTAGGGTACTAGCGCCTGCTCAGCTATACTGGAAGAACGTGTCCTCACCATCTGTGAGAGAATAGAAAAGCAAAATTTCAGACTTGGGGATAAAAGAATCCGCACGACAGAGAATGAAAGAAAGAGAAGTTTTTCTAACAACCCTGTAGCCTCTCGAAGATAAGTACAGATGTCTCTATACCGAACTACAAGACACTACTAGACTTGCTTATGACTCGTGAGACCTAGGCAACCTAGTGCTCTGATACTAATTTATCACATCCCAAAATCCCACCAAAGCCGTGATAGCACCTAACACCGCTTGCTAGGAAAGACACCAACAAATATGTGAAGATAAAATTCAATTACAGTAAGAAATAATCTCAAATAGTGGAATAGCATAAATAACTGAAGTCAAATGACGATACAAATGAAGTTACCTCAAAATATGGTGTCACTGAGTGTATGAGCTTTATAGAGTATTAAGTATAAAATCTAAGCAAAATACAATACTGCCTGGAAGACTGAACAGTAATAACATATATAAAAGAGGGGACATTAAGGCCTGCAAATGGAACAACAATGCTACCTTGAAATCTTCAACAAATCCGAATATGATTCACTAGCAACCACCACGATTAGCAACACCTGGATCTGCACATTTTTGAAGTGCAGAATATAGTATGAGTACAACCGACCCTATGTACTCAATAAGTAGCAAGCCTAACCTCGGGCTAAAAGTAGTGACGAGCTCGGCAAGATCCAATACTCACTTTCAACATCCAACAACAACAACAATAACAACAAAATAATGTCAAAGGAAAATAAAGTAGCTCGAATAATATCAGGTTCAACTCTATCACAATAAGAGGTGAAATAAGCGTGCATTTCAAGCATATCAGTCAAGGAATCAACTATCCCAGAGAAATCACATAAACAAAGGTTTATCAAAGTAATCTGATGTTTCAAGCTCTAAACATCATATAGAGACATCAATCACCAATTAGCATAAGAAAAATAGAGCTTTATGCCTGTACGACCAGTATTCATGCAAAAATTAAAGATCACAGTTTAGTCATCATGTATACGAAGTCTCAACACATTAATAGTGCCTGGCACAAGTACCTTTAGACAAACCATCAGCACTCTCACAGTGCCTGATACAATGCCCCTGAATCATCACACACACACACTCTTCATATATGAGTGCCTGACATAAGTCCCTCACTAAGCATGGGCCCAAAGTAAAATGGATTATCACCTGACTCCAGGGGTTTAGGTCCTAGCCCAAGCGTTGATCGGATCAAAAGTCAACAATCAATATCACTCAGCATAGTATGGGGCCTAGCGCAAGCATCACCTCACAATCAGTATCAACACTCAATAATCAATGTCAGTCAGCTTAATATGGGGCCTTTTTGCAAGAACCACCTTATAGTCAATATCAACACGGCTCTATGGCCCAAGAGCAGTCATTAATTCGCTCAAATCTCAATATGCCAACATCTCACAGTATCATAATCAATATACCGTACAGAATATGCCAACGTGCCACAACTCAGCTCAAACCCGTATCACACACAAGGATACCAATAACATGTGAGATAAACATATAATATGTGCACATAGATAGAGATATAACACGCGAATATAATATCATGACTGAAAAATATGACTATGGCTAAGCCAAATAGTCCAACAAAGAAAAAATAGTCCTATCATGTCTCAAACAGATAAGTAGATAACTTAGACATGATTTCTAGCATGGATAATAACTCACGTAGTCATAGAAGTGGAGAAAACATGGTATCAAAGAAACATGATAGCAAAATAAAGCGTATAATAGCCTAAGATCTACACAGGTCATGCATAACCACAGTGCACGTATATACGCTCGTCATCTCACTTATATGTCACCCCCAACATGTAGTAAACATCATAGCCAATAAGAAAATACCCTCAATCCAAGCCTAGTCAAGATACTTACCTCAAATATGCGAGAATCAATACTCCAAAAATTCCCTTGTCTCTTAAATCAACATCTAGACAGTAAAAATCTAACCAAAAACAACTCAATAACGTCAAATAAGGCTATAGGAATCAATTCCAAATAAAGTTTCAATCTTTATTCAAATTTCAAAAAGTCAACAAAAGTCAACCCGGGGCCAAAATATTCTAGGAACCTCCAAATCTAAATCCGGACATATGCCAAACTCTAAAATCACCATACGAATCTATTGAAATTATCAAAACACCAATCCTATACCATTTAAATAGAAGTTAAACCTCGGTCAACTCTTATAACTTAGGCTTCCAAAATGGAATTAAGTGTTTCAATTCACTCCAAAACCTTCTCAAAATCAAACCAACCATCTCCATAAGTCACAAAATAACAAACAATCATACAGAGAGCATCAAATGGAGAAATGAGGCTCAAATAAACAAACCAACCGGTCGGGTCATTACAGATACATGGGAAAGTTCTTTCATCACAGTTGGGAGATCATTGCTAATAATGTAGTTAGAATGGTACATGCCTTCTTCTGTGGTCATGAACTACCAAGATACATAACTGCTACCAACCTAGTTCTACTGCCTAAAAAGAATGAGGTTAATACTTTTTTAGACTTGAGGCCTATTAGCCTCAGAAAATTTCATCAACAAAGTGTTCTCTAAAGTCATTCATGAAAAGATGGTTAGCATATTACAGAGGTAATCTCACTACACCAAAAAAGGTTTGTTAAGGGAAGGACATAATGGAGAATATACTACTTTTGCAAGAAAAAGTTCATGATATTAATATGAGGGGAAAGCTAGCCAATGTAGTCATCAAGCTAGATATGACCAAAGCTTATGATAGAGTCTCATGGTTATTCTTGACTATGGTATTGAGAAAAATGGGATTTTGTGAGATGTTTATATATATGGTATATTGAACATTTTGACAACTGGTACTCTATACTAGTTAATGGTCATGCTCAAGGCTTCTTCAAATCATTCAGGGGGTGAAACAAAGAGATCGATCATCTCCAACTTTATTCATCTTAGAAGTAGAATGTATGTCCAGAGCCCACAATTCACTCCACATCAATGAAGAATTTATACCTTTTGGCATGCCAAAATGGAGCCCATACACAAATCATCTGCATATGCAGATGACACTATCATTTTTTTATCGGGGGATGAGGGATCACTCTATATGATAATAGACATAATGGAAACATTAGCTGCATATGAAGAGGCAAGTGGGCAAAAGGTGTAAAAGGAAAAAAGGAAATCTATATGCACCACCTTGTTCCTCGAATTATTAAGGATAAAGTGTATTATGTCACAAAGATTATAGAGTTGATTTCCCCTTCACATATCTAGGGGTAACATTTTACTATGGCATGAGATTGAACTGTTACTACAAGGAATTGGTGAAAAGATTCGAAGAGGATTAGGCTCATAGACATGTAAACTATTTTCAATAGGAGGAAGGTTGTGCTAATTAGTCATGTGCTTCAGAGTACACCTATTCATATTTTATCAGTGTGTGATGTGCCAGCGGGTGTTACAGCACAAATACATAGATTGTTTATAAAAATCTTTTGGAGAATTCTGTTGGGAATTCTAGTCGACATTGGGATTCATGGCATACATTATGTCATCCACATGATGAAAGAGGTGTAGGATTTAGAAGTCTAGCAGATGTATCCGAGACACTTTTGCTAAATTGTGGTGGACTTTCAAAATAAAACAATCACTGTAGAGGATCTATATGAGCAATAAATACCTAAAAAGGTGCCATGCAGTTTAGGCAACTTGAAAAAGAGGAACATATGTGTGGAAGAAAATGCTAGCATGCAAAGATGAAATTGACCATAAAATTTGGTGGCAAATTAGAAAAGAAATACTTACTTCTGGAATGATAGCTGGAAAGGATTGGGTGCATTATATCATGTAACACCTCAGGATATTTACTGTGATGAAAGCATTATCTTGGTTGAGGAAGTAGCAAAGAATGAAAAATGGAAAGCGGATCAGTTAAGATTGCTATTACCTGAGGATATAACAGAACATGTTATACAAAAGATCCAGCCACCCAAAGAATCAAATTCAGCTGATGCTCCTTTTTGGAAACCATATTTCGAGGAGCAAATTCTCAACAAGTTCAGCTTACATGATACTAAGACAAAGAAAAAGAAAAATAGGATATATAAGTACATGTGGATCGAAGGGCCACTCTTCAAGATGTCCTTCTTATGGAGATTATGGAAATTCAAACTACCTTTGGATGATGTTGTTCGAAGATGGGGTATACAATTTCCATCCAGATTCCACTGTTGTTAGAATCCGAAGGTGGAAATATTTGTGCATGTATTCCTTACACCTCCGACTGCTAAAATACTGTGGAAACATTTTTGCATGCCAGCAGGTTTAACTACAAGTAAGTCAAGTATTCAATATGTGGTGAACTGCACCAGTATATCCTCATATGAAACCTATATTTCATATTATGCCTATATGTATTGTTCGGGAGTTACGGAAAAGAAGAACTACCTTAAACCATGATGGGAGAATTTTTAATGCAAGATTTCTCTACTAAGTCATGCAAAATATTATCATATTCATGAATATTAGGAGAAAGAACTATCAGTATGCACCTTATAAATGGAAGGATGTGTTACAAATAGTAACCAACTACAAGATAAAACTAAAGGTAACATGGATATGCTGGACATCACCACTACAAGTTGGATGGATCAAGTGTAATATAAATGGTGCATCTAGGGTAACCTTGGTAGGGTTGCTTGGAGCTTTTGTGCTAGAGATGACAGAGGAGATTTGATGCAAGCCCAGGTAAAGGAAGTGGAGGATGATTGCACCAATAATGAAGTAGAAGCACTGGCTATCATGTATGCACTAAGGTATGTGGCAGCTAGTCAAGCTAACAATGTCAGTATAGAAACAAACTCATTTCTTTTGAAGAGTATGAATGAACATAACTAGGAGGTGCCTTGGAAAATCATCAACATTGTGGAGGAGATATGGAGATTTATGCATGGAAAATGGGTGGTAATAACTCATGTCTAAGGGAAGGAAACATGTTGGCTGATTACTTTACAAATCATGCTATAGATAAAGAAGGAGTTAGAGTTGTCTCCTTTCAGGAAATGCAGGTAGCAGGAAAAAGAATAATCAATAGGGATAAGCTACGACAACCATATTTAATAGTTCGGCCATGCACAAAATGATGACAATGGAGGATAGAATATACAGAATATGAGGAATAATGATGACGGGGCCAAGGAAATGGGAAGAGATATGGGATCACCATGCTCAAATCCAATTGAAGGAGAGAATGAGAAGGATGAGGAAGGATTCTGGAGGATATATTACTAACCATCATGCTCAGGTGGTGGAGAACATGGTGGCCTTTTTTATAACTAACTTTGTGTTCTTTTTTGCAGGAAACGATATGGTGTACATGCCCTACTTATTGGCTCTATTCCAATGTATGGAATTAACACTTGGTGCTCAGTCCATTGGGGAAGTATCAATAGTAGGAACAAGCATGATTTTGAAGTACCATAATGAGAAGTTAGGGTCTTGTAATGCTAGAATTGATCTCATGTCCAATCCTGATCATATGTCACTGCTCAAGCAGCAGCTTCAATCTCGAAGTCATTCACTCAAGCTTGAAGAAGAACTCCAGGATACACTGACACAAATGAAGCTTACAAGTTGTACACACATTATACAACTCTGATTGTATAAATTGTAGATATCATGGAGCTTGGAACAGGCCCAAACTTTAAGATCACCCTCTTTATAGATCCCTCACATTGTTTGAGGCAAGGAATGATTCTACACAAGCAGTGATAAGGCCCAGCTTTATTAGTTGGGAGTTAACACTACCCAAATATAACACTCAAATCTGTTGGGGGCTACAATTGGATTCAGTGGTTACACTGCGGGTGGTGTACATAATACATTCCTTACTCAGGTCGTTTGAGGAACTTATTCATGTTTTGTCCTTATGGAAGCTCTTTGGGATAGCATGTGAAATTTTGGGCACAACTCTTTACTAAGGGAAAAGAGCGTGGATCAGGTGTCCTCTTGGATGTTTAAACCACCATCTTGGACTTCCAGCATTTGCCTTCGCTAGCTCAAAGCACCTCGCTATGAGAATCTGGCTTAAGTTCATAGTTCTAGTACTTGCATTGCGGTCCGTCCATTAGTTCGATGATACTACAGCTACTACTGCAACTGCAAGAACAGCTACTAGAAAAAGATACTACTGGGGGAAGGAAGGAGAAGCTTGTAAAGATCCAACAGATCGCTTGCCCATACCTCTAGTATATTGCGCAATGGTGTTGCCTCCTTTGGCGCAAGGCTTTGGCTTGCACACTACTAATGTTGACACTCAAGCTATTCATACACACTACAAGGAGTATATTGGTGGAGGGACTAGAACATGAACTACTACGGAGATGTACACATGGAAGAAGAGGCAGTGCATTGATTGATCATGGTTAGTTACTTAGAGGGGCACATATTGGCTAGCTTTTCCCAATTTCTTAGCTATAAGCTTAGACCAATCGGTTAGTTATGACCTAGTTCAATTTGTATTGCCATTGTTGAGTATTTTTTACTAGATTCTAGTAATAAAACCTATGGACTCTACATGTTTTAGCTATTTGTCTTCTTTTTGTAAGACAATACTCTATTTGTTTTTTGATTTAGATATATATAAAAATAAGCCCTAGGCATACAACCTAGTAGATTTGTTTGAAAAAAAGAAAGGCCCATCAAAAACATTCAAGACTCAAGACTGTATTGCACATAAAGATAAAATCAAGCATCCATATTTCCTTTGTATCTCAAGCAAATCCTTCTCGTTGCATCCAAACTCTTTGAGTGTAAAAAGTCATCAACGGAGTAAAATGCACAAACTCGGTCAATCTTCCCACGGTGACCCAAATAGCATCAAACCTCCTCAAGGTTCGCAATCCTACCACAAAGTTCATAGTAAGGCATTCCCACTTTCACTCCGGTACATCTATCTTTTGAAGAAGACCACCTGGTCTCTGATGCTCATACCTGACCTGCTGATAATTCAAATACCGCAAAACATGTCCTACAATATCCTTCTTCATCCTCCGCAACCAGTAATGCTGCTCCAAGTCATGATACATCTTCGTAGCACCCGGATGAATAAAATACCACAAACTATAAGCCTCCTCAGAAATTAACTCCCTCAGACCATCAATATTAGGAACACAAATCCGACCCTGAATTCACAATATCCCGTCATCTCTAATAACCACCTCCTTAGCACCACATCGCAACACAGTGTCCTTAAAGATAAGAAAATAAGGATCATCATATCGACGAGCCTTAAAGCACTCAAACAAGGACGATTGCGCACTAAAACAAGTAAGAACTCCACTAGGCTTGAAAATATTCAATCACACAAATCTGTTAGCCAAGGTCTGAGCATCCATAGCCAAAGGCCTTTCTGTAGCAGGAATAAATGAAAAACTCCCCATACTCTCCGCCTTCCTACTCAAGGCATCGACTACCATATTTTCCTTACCCAGATGATACAAGATAGTGATATCATAATCCCTAAGCAATCCAAGCCACCTCCGCTGCCTCAAGTTCAAATGCTTTTGCTAGAACTCGTGCTGAAAACTTTGATAATCAGTGTAAACATCACATGACACACCATACAAGTAATGCCTCCAAATCCTAAGTACATGCACAGTAGCTACCTTATCCAAATCATGAACTAGATAATTCTCGTTATGGGGCTTCAAGTGCCGTAACGCATAAGCAATCACCCTACCATTCTACATTAACATTGTGCCAAGACCTATGCGTGAAGCATCACAATACACTTTGTAAGACCTTGAACCTATGGGCAACACAACCATTGGAGTTATAGTCAAAGCAGTCTTGAGCTTTTGAAATCTCTCCTCACATTCGTCAGACCATCAAAACAAAACACCTTTTTGAGTCAACCCGGTCAATAGGGCTATAATGGATGAAAGCCCCTTAACAAAACCACGATAGTAGCCTGCCCTCATAACACAGGGAAAAGCATCCCGCACCGCATCTGCAATATCATCTTAAGTCGTCGGTGCTCTACTGGTATCGAGTAAATCAACATCGCATACTAATGAATAGGGAGGAACTAAAGATGTAGGCTTCGAGCCGAAATAAAGTCACATGGTAAGGATTCAAGAAAGTAAAAGTTCCTAAAGTCCTATAGCCTCTCGCGGATAGATACTGACGTTTCTATACCAATCCACAGAATCTACAAGACATGCTCATGACTTGTGAGACCCTTAAAACCTAGAGCCTTAATACCAACTTGTCACGCTCAAAAATTCCACCAATAATCATGATGACACTTAACCTGCTTGCTACGCAAGCTAACACTAAACAACAATATTAGAATTTATTTATTAAGTCATTTATTGAGATGTGATATAAATAAGAAAGTGGAATATGTCTCACAATATCATTAAAGTACATAAACCAAAGACATGGTCTAAATATGACCACAATTGTCTCACAAACTCTCCTAAGATCTGGTGTCACAATATCGCCACGAGCATTTATCAAGAGTAAGAAATCTCAACTGAACAACAACATCAATCCGAGAAGATAATACATAGATAGATATAGATAGATAGGAACAGGGGACCCTATGTGCCGCGGATCGGATCAAGTAAAGCAACTTATCATGAAAGTCTCCAAAATATACTCCCACTCAGCCCGATGGATACCACTAATACCAGCCTCAGAACCTGCACAAAATGCTGAAGTATAACATGAGTATAAAACTACAATATTCAGTAAGTATCAAGTCTAGTCTCAAAGAAGTAGTGACGATAGGTCGACACTGACACTTATGATTAGTCCAAAACACAAGTGAAAGCATAATTAGAACATGAGATAAGACATGATATCATCAATCAAGTCCAACAGTAGAAGCACAGAAATTCTAGAATTTATACATGCTTTTCAGACAAAGAGATAGAATACAATATCAGCTACCTCAATTCTTTTCATATTCCTCATAGAATGAATCAAAATTTATATATGTAAGATCCGCTGCATGAGTCTAGGTTGAAACTGCATGCGCATGATCCAATATCAATACCTTACTGCACAATTCCATATACTTGACACTGGCCAAGTGTCCAACCTAGTACCAATCTGGGTGCCTGCCTCACAAGGCCCAAAGTAACATGGGTGATCACCTAACTACGAAAGGACAGATCCATATCCAAGCGTTGTTATGGCATGAAATCCGATCCATTAATAATATTATTGTAGCGTGCAACCCGATTCAATCATATTATGGCATGCAACCCGATCCAATTACAATACCGTGGCGTGCAACCCGATCTAATCACAATACCATCAATAATCAATATATGCTTACTATGTACTTGGTGCCAAATTTCTCAACTTTTTTTGTTATACCACTTCCAACTCAGTTATATGCATATGAAATGATGTAATAAAGATGCACCATGATATTACAATAAAATTACGGATGAACATTTAGATGAGTAAGAGATGACTATGGCTAATCATTTATTTTAACATTATTAACTGTATATGCTTATTTAACATTCTTTAGTCCGATCATGATATCAACAAGAACAATGTAAGCCGATAGCCAATAAATCATAAATCAAGAATGCAATTGTATGACTACGGCTAAATTAGAAAGCCCAACATAGTGAAAGAAGCTCGTCATGTCCAAATAAACAAGTCGTAACCCTTGCATGGATTCTATTCATGATTAAAATTCATCACGTAGTCATAGAATCAAAGAAATATGAATAAAAAACTTATGAAGTCCAGATGAGGCATACCATAAGCCTAACTTTGTCTGGCTAAGGTCATAACTTAACACATAAATGCTCGTTACCTCGGATACACATAACACCTAAATCTAGCAACAAATAGTAAATAGATTACCTATGTGGAGAATTCCCTCTTACATGGGTAGATAAGAGACTTATCTTTTTCCCGCAAGCTTCAATCAACAACAACCATCTTTCCTTTTAAATCCAACTCCAAATGACTCGAATCTAGTCAAATATTACTCAAATGAGTCAATACAAGCTTTAGGAATTGATTTCATATAAAAAAAGGTTTATCTTTAACCCAAATAAAAAAATCAACAAAAGTAAACCTCGGGCCGCTAGCCCGAATTTCGAAATTGATCATAGATATAGATTACCCATAACACCCTGAGTCTAAATATATAATTAGATTCCAAATCGGGATTCAATTTTATGTTCAAAATTCTCAAAATCAATCTCTTAAGTTCATACCAAAAATCTCAATTTCTACACTTTAAATCCTTGATGTAGGGGATATAAATCCATGTAGATTCGTGAAATATAATCACAAATGAGTAGAAAGCACTTACCCTCTTTACTTGTATGAAAATCTCCTTGAAAAATCGCCCCTCAATTAGTCCTGAGCTCAAAATACGAGAGAATGGGCAAAAATTCCAAAATTTTAAACTTATATACTCTACCTAACACTACCCTTTGCGATGCGACCTTAGCTCCACATTCACGAAGTACAAAATGCCACCGCCCAAAAATCTTCCTTTGCGAAGCACAAAATGCCACCGTCTAAAAATCCTCCTTCGCAAACGCGATGGTCATCTGCCTCACCATTTCGCGAACACGACCATCTCCCTCGCGAACGCGAAGCTCAAAACCTCTAGACCAATCTTCTTCTTTCAACGATGTTCTAAAAAGAGCTCTACCTTGTTCGACTTATTTGAGCCTAAATTGTAGTTCAAACTTTACATTATTTTGTGAGGTTGTTGTATCATCGTCAACAGAGGGCCTCCCCAATCGCGACAATCCCACTTGTTCGGTTTGTCGATGATCCTTCGTTCCATTTAAAATAGTCACACCCACTATTATTCTATACAATATAACAAATAATTATCAGTGATTGTATAAAAATACATACCCTTATATATAATTTTTAAACATAAAACTTACTCACTTTTGACACTTTATAATCCCAAAATCTTCGGCCGGGATTTTTAAGAGTGTTGAAGTCTTCAACAAACATTATTCGTCACAAAAGGCAGATATCGAGTTCTACAGATGACATAAAACTTTAGGATGCCTTCCACATTACTAATCTAAATGAGGTAGCTAAAGAAGAGAGAAAATAAAAAAGGAAGTTGAAGAACATAAGCAAAATGGTCTACCTTGAATGTTTTAATAGGTATTGGTACTGTTATGTGGCGCCTTGCTGAGGTTCTTTGGAAGGGTAACGTAAGGCTAATCAATCGATGTCAGCATGATTGCTGTCCGGCAACTGAGGTCCCCTCCGTATGCTAGACTAGATTGTCAGTGCCGTACGGGAAAATCAATGTCGTGAGCAACTGAGAACAGTTGAGAGAATTGAGAAAGAAAGCTTGATTGTATAAATGAAAGCTATTATAGAAAAGCTATGCGGGTGTCGAGGGGGGAAGACACCAGTACAGAGAATTGTTTGATTGCTAGAAAGTTTTGAATGCTTGATCCCCCCTAATAATGCTTAAAAAAATAAACCAAAGTTACAAGAGTTGACCTATGAAAGCTGTAGATGCATACTAAAAGAAAATAAAGTAAATGTATTTTATATTTATAATGAAAAGGACTTAGTCTTCTACAAGGTAGAAACAAGTCCATTTGCAGCAACTTTGTCATTAGGATCAGGGTCCACGTGCGGCGTTGTCTGCACGCGCGGCGCTGTGGGCATCTGCTTGTGGCTGGGCGTTGGCGCTGGTTATCAGTGGGGCGGCAGAGGCGCCTGTGCGCTTGTCACTTGGAGCTGCCGAGACCACGGGGCCGACCGTGGCGCTGAGCGTTGGGAGGCTTTCCAGGACGCCACGGGGTGCGTCCGAGGGGTCATGGGGCATGGCTGGAAAGCCACCCATGACATTCTCCCCCACCTGAGTTAGCGACGTCCTCGGCGCCTTACTTGCAAGGTAATCATCAATTAGGCTCTTGTAGGCTTTGAGGTTTGTCCCCATCTCCCAAGTATTCTCCTCTGCATCACGTCCCTGCCATTTAATCAAGAACTCTTGGTGATCTTTCCTTGAGGCATGAATCACTTTATCATCAAGAATAGCTTCAGCACACCTTTTTCCAGTTGAATTGGGGCCTCGAATACTGGGTATTGTGAGTTGGCTCCGTGATGGATCCTTCATATCTTCCCGAAAAGGTTTCAAGAGATTGACATTGAAGACGGGATGAATTTTCCACCAACCTGGGGTATCCACCCTGTATACAACTCTCCCAATGCGCCATTCAATGGATAAGGGTCCAATATATTTTTGCAATAGGCGAGGGTCATGGACTCCCGCAAACAAGTACCGCTTTTGAATTTTGACCATCACTTTTTCTCCTACCTGATACTCAATAAAGCGACTATTTTGATCAGCATGCCTCTTCATCCACTTTTGGGCTTTGACAAGATAGCTCCGCACTATCTCCAAATTTCGCTTCCATTCTCTTGAGAAGCTAGCGGTTCGAGGAGATTTTTCCATATTTGGTGCATTCACAGTGTGTGGGAGTAGCGGCTGCTGTCCAATAACAATTTCAAAAGCGCTCTTGTTGGTACTAGAGCTCTTTTGTGAATTGAAACACAGTTGAGCAGCATCCAAAAGCTTCACCCAATTCTTTTGCGATCCAGTTACAAAGTGGCAGAGATATTCCTCTAGCATGCCATTGAACCGCTTTGTTTGGCCATCAGATTGCGGATGAAAACTTGAACTGTGGATTAATTTTGACCCAAGGAACTTTAAGAGTTGAGTCCAAAAGTTTCTAGTGAAGCGCGAGTCGCGATCACTAACGATGTCTTTGGGCAGGCCCCGATATTTGATGACATGAGAGAAGAAAAGTCGAGATGTATCTTCTGCTGATATATACTGTGGGGCTGCTATAAAGGTAACATACTTGGAAAATCGATCCACCACAACCAAGATAGTTGTAAGATCCCCGACCTTGGGCAAGCCGGTGATGAAATCCAGGAAAACGCTTTCCTAAGGTCTCTTTGGGACAGCCAATGGTTCCAAGAGTCCTGCTTGTGTCAGACGGTCCGACTTGTCCTTCTGGAATACTAGACAAGTCTTCACATACTGAGCAACATCATCGGCCAATAATATGCACGGTGAAGTAACGCCATGGTGCGTTCTTCACCAGGATGACCGGCCCACAAAGTGTCATGGCATTCTGCTAGAAGGGTCCTTCGCAGATCTCCTCCTTTAGGAACATAAAGTCAGTTTTCTTTCACTTTCAAGAAACCATCTTTTGTGTAGAACTGGCGAGTCTTGCCTTGTTCTACCAAATTAACCAAATACTGTGCAGCAGGATCCTTGATGAGTAGGCCCTGTATTTGGTCTATTATGGTGGTGGCTACTTCGCTCCCCCTTAGGGTGACGAGTATGCACACTATAATCCCCTGAGGCCTATCCTTCTGAGCTT
This sequence comes from Nicotiana obtusifolia, assembly GCA_002018475.1. Classification (NCBI taxonomy): domain Eukaryota; kingdom Viridiplantae; phylum Streptophyta; class Magnoliopsida; order Solanales; family Solanaceae; genus Nicotiana; species Nicotiana obtusifolia. The sequence continues at coordinate 197,229 of MCJB01050986.1, forward strand.
CCACTTGATAATCCCCAAGGCATTCCGCTACTTGGATTGCCTTAGGTAATGTGTCTACCCTTTGTCTTTGGAGTTCCATATGGGCATAGGGTTTCAACCCTTCCAGGAAAGTGAAGAGTTTGTCTTTTTCCCCATGTCGCGTATGCTCAACATGAGTGCAGAGAATTCTCGCACGTAGTATCGCACTGATTTGGTATAGTGGAGCTCCCGTAGCTTCCTCCTTGCATTATACTCAACATTTTCGAGGAAGAACTGCAGGCGTATGGCGGCCTTTAGTTCTGCCCATGTGTCGAGAGTATCTTCACTAGCCCTAGTGGCTTCGTATTTCACCCGCCACCAGAGTTTAGCATCACCCTGAAGATACATGGTAGTAGTTGCCACCTTCTTAGCTTCTTCTAGGCCTCCCACTGCATCGAAGTACTGTTCGATGTCGAAGATGAAGTTCTCCACTTCTTTGGCATTCCGGGCACCATTGTATGGCTTTGGCTCGGGAATTTTCAGTTTTTGTGTCGCGGGGGCGAAGTTCACAGCACCTCCGGTTTGGTTCCCACTTCCTCGAAGCAGGCCTTGTAAAACAGCATTGACAACGCTGAGCTGGCCTGTCAAGTTGTCTATGGTTTGTTGCATGGCAATCACCCTGTCTGCCTCTTGTGCCCTGTGAGCTAAATCTTAAGCATGCTCCTGCTGGAGGCCCTCAAATTTCCCAAAAAATTTCGGCTATCTCTATGGCTGCGTTTGCCAGTCTCCTTCAGAGTCACACCTGATGTTTTCTATGTCAACTTCGGCCTGGTGCATCCTGCGATCCAGGTCGTCCAACCTTTGCACTAGGCTGGTCTTTAGGTCAGGTATCGTTTCCACGATGGGCCGTAATGCGTCAACCGTTTCCTTAAGGGCCACGATGCGATCCTCATGATTCACCATGGTCAGAAATGGTGGTTAATTGCAATGTTATCTCTCGTCCGATCTCGAGCCTATGCTCTGATACCAACTGTTACGCGGCGCCTTCTTGAGGTTCTTTGGAAGGGTAACGTAAGGCTAAGCAATCAATGTCAGCACGATTGCTGTCCGCCAACTGAGGTCCCCTCCGTACGCTAGACTAGATTGTCAGTGCCGTACGGGAAAACCAATGTCGTGAGCAATTGAGAACAATAGAGAGAATTGAGAAAGAAAGCTTGATTGTATAAATGAAAGCTATTATAGAAAAGCTACGCAGTGTCGAGGGGGAGAGACACCAGCACAGAGAATTGTTTGCTTGCTAGAAAGTTTTGAATGCTTGATCCCCTAATAATGCTTAAAAAAAGTAAACCAAAGTTACAGAGTTGACCTATGAAAGCTGTAGATGCATACCAAGAGAAAATAAAGTAAATCTATTCTATATTTACAATGAAAAGCACTTAGTCTTCTACAAGGTAGAAACGAGTCCGTTTGCAGCAACTTTGTCATTAGGATCAGGGTCCGCGCGTGATGTTGTCTGCGCGCGCGGCGCTGTGGGCATCTGCCTGTGGCTACGCATTAGTGCTGGTTATCAGTAGGGCGACAGGGGTGCCTGCGCGCTTGTCACTTGGAGCTGTCGAGACCACAGGGCCGACCATGACGCTGAGCGTTGGAGGCGTGCCAGAACACCACGGAGCGCGTTCACGGGGTCATGGGGCATGACCGGAAAGCCGCCCATGACACCATATGCTAGTGAAACTTGTCCAAAGCGTCCCTTAAGCTTGAATGTTTGGCCAGGTAGTAAGCGCATGGCCTATAGTTACTGTGGGCGTTGAGACAAGATTAAATTGTCTATCACCCTTATTTCAATTGAGATGACACATTAGAAGTTCTCTTATCTTTTCTTAAACTTCGTCAGCCAAACTAACTTGTTAATTCCGGCTTCTTCCAAGTCACCCCGTTGGTGCTAAAAGGGAAAACTAGAAGAGAGACTTTCAAATTCCTAGGCTTTAATCGCCCTGCCTACCGATCGTTTCTGGTGAACCTCCATATCTCACTGCTCTTCCTTCCCATCTCCTTCCATCGCTATTTTTTCAATTTGAATCAGTTCTAACAAATTCCCAACTTATTGCACGAAACTAGGGCTTCGGTTTGTGAATTGTGATCTTACACAAATTCGATTTAAAGCTAACATCGATTTATCTTCATAACTAGCTTTCTGTTAAATGTTCGTTTAATTTACACTTGATATCAACAGCTCAGTAAATTTAGCTTTCCTTTGTTCAGTCTGTCGAGAATTCCGCCTTGGAAGGACTCTGTCTGATCAATGAACAATGCCTCAATCCCATATTAGTTAAAATTCTTGCTCCCAAGTTCTATTTGATATGCTGCTCCCAAGTTCATTACCTTTTTGCTCCCTATGTGTGTATATTGTATTTGTTTGCCTTTCTGCTTGTGCGTTTAAAACTTCTCTGATTTGGCATGTCCAGAAACTAGGAATTAGATTGGGGTATTTAGATAATGCACATGAAGAAAAGAGGGTTGGTTTTGATATATCACTTGGACTTTTAGGAGTTAGATCTTTTTTCAGATAAATGTTTAAGGAGGTAGGTCTTTGTTGTAAGGATTTGTTTTTCAGTTTTTCCTGGAAAGTGCTTGCATGTTTTTGAGGTTCTTTAAAGTGAATGTATCATGCCTTATTCCAGTATATGTTGGTAGTGGTTCATGAGTCATGAATCATATCTTGTGCATGGACTTCAAATAGTAAACAAGTTTTACGAAAACGTCTAATGCGTACTTCTCTAATGCAATTGGAAGATAGCAAACAAGTGTTACATACACAAATTAATCTGATGCGTACTTCTCTAATGCCTTTGGAAGATAAAATAGCAGACAAGTTTAACAGACATGAATTAATCGAATATGTACTTCTCTAATGCCATTGCATGTAGCTTTATGTGCACTTGTGTTCAGGTTTCATTCTATGCATCTCAGCAATGAATGGAATCCTCATAAAATTTTTGTTTATTAAGGTTAACTATATACTTATCTGCTTTTCTCCAAATGAAGCTGTTTTATTGTTTTCATGTTGATTATTCAAGCTTATTTAGCTTTCCAGATGCATAATGCCGATAAACCGTCTATATATGGTGCAATTTATCTTCTTTGGGTGGTTTATTGATATCTTGTTATGTGTTCTCTGAGTAGGTTGTTCCTCAGTTTCCTCAGATTTTTGATGGGTGCACCTAAGCAGAAGTGGACTTCAGAAGAAGAAGCTGCTCTTAAAGCTGGGATACTTAAGCATGGGCCAGGTAAATGGCGCACGATTCTCAAGGATCCAGAATTTAGTGGAGTATTGTGTCTGCGTTCAAATGTAGATCTTAAGGTAGAGGTTACTACCATCATTTTTTCATTAGATAATTATGTTTTGTGCAGAGGAAGTATAGATGTTATTTGAGGCAGATGATAGCTATGTAGTTTAGTAGTTTATCTTTTGTTTCTTATCTATGCATATGGTGTTAATATGCCTATTTATCTTTGTTGATGCTGTTAAGGACAAGTGGAGGAACATGACGGTGATGGCAAACGGTTGGAGTTCTCGAGAGCAAGCAAGGTTAGCTGTCAAAAGGACGAAACAGGCCCCTAGACAGGATGGGAGTCCTGTGGCTGACACGACCACAGCTGAAAGTGATGAAGAAGCTGCTGAAGCGCTAGCAGCCACTACTTCTAGCGGTTCTCCACAGATACATGGTTCAAGAAAATCTATGATAAGGTTAAGCGCTGCTTGTTGATTGTTGCAGCATAACTGTTTGTGGTAGTCACCGAGTTCTTTTTGTGCTTATGGATATAGTTGCCTGCTGGTTTATGCATCTTCTATTGTTCCTAGGTGGCATTTGGATGTTTTGTTAGAAATATTTGTTGGAGATGCTTTTTAGAAATATTTTCAAAAAACATTTTTGGTGAACGATTTGTTTCCTAAAGTATTTTTTGAAATGTTTCTATATGATTTTTGAAATGCATTTTTGTTTTCTTTGCCAAACGAAAATGTCTGACAACCAAAAAGTGCTTTGCTTTTTCATTACATGCATGTGATACTTCTATGTTATTAATTTTTGGCATTCGGAAGGTAATGTTGGTATAGGATCTCTGTTTAGATCTTTACCAGAAGTTCATTGAATTGCCTTTTCTTTAGTCAGGATGTCTTGGTGGAGTCACATATTATTCTTATTTTCTTACTTTGGGAGGATGATTATCCCTCATAGTTGCTGCATTAAATATTATAGGTTGGATAATCTTATAATGGAGGCTATAAGCAGCTTGAAGGAGCCAGGTGGTTCCAACAAGACTACAATAGCTGCATACATAGAGGTAGTTGTCTTCTTATTATGTGCATTCTTTTAGAAGAAGTAACTAGATATAATCTAGATACCATTCATTAATTATCATGCATGGAAATCTTACTTATTTTTCAAAGATCCATAAAGGACTGATTATGGTATTGCTTCTTGTTGTGGAAATAGCAACATTATGATGATGTTTGCAATCTGTGATGCTTGTATATTTCAATTATGAGGCTTCGTAAACCTCAGTATCATCAAACTTAGTGCTTTCCCTCTTAAATTTCTTGTTTGTTATTTGTGGAAGAAAGTTTTCTATTTTACTTTTCTATTTTACTGTTGTTTTGTTTTTATTAATTTTAAGATTTGACTGTTGGTAACAACAGATTAGGATGAAAAAAATGCAGCACATTTGAGTCCTAATGTAGCATCTGGTTGGAAATATGCAGAATATTAGATTGCTCGAGTGCACATAGGTCTGATAGTGCCACATTCATTTTTTTTTCTTAATGTATGATCTTGATTCCATATGACAAGGCATTAGGCTCTGCTAAGCAGGTCCTCAATGAAATATTATGGGTTAATGCACCCTGATGGCGGCATAAAGAATTCTGGTTAGTATATGTATGTTCAAGAGGGTGTCTGCTTTAGTATATGCAGATCATGAGGTTGCATGAGTCTAATATAGATCTGATACTGCTATGCTAATATCTCTTTTCTCAAAGTATGGTCTTGATTCCCTATGCTAAGAGTTCACCCCCAACGTAGTGGCTTTACTGATCAGGTTCTCAATGATCTGTTGGCTTATGCACCCTGTCCGATAGAATCTTTTTTTTTTTTGGTTAATTCATTCATGCTCAATCGGGTGATATAAAGGTCATCTTACAAATCTTAGTCAATGCATAAATGTCATGATTGCTTGATCTTAGTTCCTAGCAAAAACCAGAATTTTGGTTTCATCTGTCAGTCTATTCTACTTAATTTTATGCTATTTCTATCTTTTAGGACCAATACTGGGCCCCTCCAAACTTTATAAGGCTGCTGTCAGGGAAACTGAAGTATTTAACTGCAACTGGGAAACTTATCAAGGTGATTTTTATATTGTGTGCTTGACATTTGATATACTTTCGAGGTTTTGCACTTCTCAAGCACAAAGAAGAGAAAAAAACAAAAGCACCCCGCTAAAGTTTTTAACAAAACTAGCGAAAGCGTTCTTCAAACTCACGTTAGAAGAATGTAAGATGAAAAGAAACCTTGCCCACACGTTCTTCAATCCCACAAGATTGCAAGAACCGTTGAGTAAGTGAAGAAGAGGAAACGAAAGAGTCAACCACGTTTTTGAAGCTAATGCTCAAAAAAACTAATCACCAATCTTTATTTTCAACATATTAAGCCCTTTGAATAGGCCTTACAATGAGTAATATTGATAAGGTTAAGCAAAACTAATCCTAATTAAACTAGAATAAGAATAAGATTAAGAAAACCTATCCTAACTAAAATAGGAAAAAGAATTCTAGTAGGAATGAGATACCAACTAACAATCCTAGTTTGACTAGTATTACAAATATAATCCTGCTAAAACAAAAATTAAATTACTAGGAAACAAGAAATAAGAAATCCCATTTTTTAAGGAAAAGAAATCCTAATCTTGGATGAATTCTTGAACTTCTTGAATTTCTTGGATCTTTAACCTTCTTGCTCTTGCATCAACATCTGTGTCATTGTTCAGCTCACCCCAGGCGTAGGGTGTGAATACAATCAGAAATGATAATTGGATTCAAGTGTTTGTATGCGTGGTAATTTTTTCCCTTCCTGGTTGATCATAATACCCTGAATATATTGTCTTTTATAGATAAACCGCAAGTATAGAGTAGCACCCACATCGACACCATCTGACAGAAGAAGAAACCCGTCCAGTCCATTCTTGGATAGCAGGCAGAGGATCTTCTCCAAGGTTGATCGGGATGATATGGACATGCTTAGTACATCTCAGATAGATTTAGAGCTAGCTAATAAAATGAGGAACATGACACCTCAAGAGGCTGCAGCTGCTGCTGCACAAGCTGTTGCTGAAGCAGAAGCAGCCATAGCTGAAGCTGAGGAGGCTACTAGGGACGCTGAAGCTGCTGAAGCTGATGCTGAAGCTGCAAAAGCCTTTTCAGATGCAACGAAGACACTACATGGGAGAAGTGCCCCACGGATGGTAAGACATCCTTCTATTTCAATTATCGGGTCACTGCTAATGGCTTCTATTGTTTTACTTGTCTCTCCTTCCTATCTTTCCTTTCATTGTTGGTAGGATATGTTCTTCCTTGTCCTTGGAATCATTACTGGTTCAGTGTCTAGAAATCGTAGCTTGAGACCCATTAATTAACTAATAGAAAATGTGTAGGTCCATAATCTTTGCTTTTCATTTCCCCTTCACTTTACTTGAAACATGATTTATTTAATCTAATACTTGTTAAAAGAATAGATATTCTCTTAATTAAATATGAAACATGCTTCTGAAGACCTTATCTTAACAAAACCTCAAGTAAAAGTTAGATGTACGGGTAACAGTGGGTAGCTATCTTGTTGCCACAACCGGCATAATCTTCCTCTGGGCTTCACTAGCTTCTGTGCCAGCTCCAGTGTTTTGATCAATGTAATCTGTCATGTACCATCTGTTAAATCTTGAAGTCTGTAGAGAAAACTGCTTCACCTAGCTCTGGATGGTACAGTTGCACCAACCTGCACTGCAGAGAGGAACTGGAAGTCGTATTTGCAAGAGAGAGATTTCTAAACTCTCATGTAGTGTTTGCTATGAGATTTATTCTTTTTACCTTTTCAGGGAGGGGAAGGGTGGGTTCCTTTAGCAGCTGATTCATTTGGGATTCTTCTTTTCTTTTTTTTCCATTTCTTTTTGGGATGGGGTAAGGGAAGGGATGATGAATTGTGAGGAAGCACCCGAAGCAAATCCTCCTGTATCTCTGGTAATCTTGTTGGTTACAGCAGGTTATGGTAGAAGCATACCAGTTGACAAGTTGGAATGATAAATCATTAGCACATCAATGCTTCACAGGTGTTCAATGAGAGCAAGAAATGACAGACAAGTATCTGTATGTTCATATTTATCATCTTTTTAGTTGATTAGGAGGTTACTGTTACCTATATAAACTAGTGCTTTACACAGTTTATAAGCTGTTTAAAGTGTCTCTCGATGCAAAATTGATTATTTGCGGATATACTATGTTGAAAGCTTATTCTTTGTTTTGTTTGCTGATTGTCTCTCTAATATCTAGATGATACGTGCTTGATCGTTCCTTCCGAGGTGCGAGTTAGAGAATGCTGGATCCTTTTCCAGTTTGATGTTTCTGTATCTTCAGTCAACTCACTCTTCAGCTTGTACATATGGGCGAAAAAGTTCATGGTAAGTGTAATATGCCAGGTTGTTAGTAGTAAAAGCTTTTCCGATTGTATCAGATTTGTGTTCCCTGTTCATCAGCGGACATGTCTCAGCAACCACAATATTTTCTTATTAAGCTGTTTCCGCGAGCTGAGGGAATTTTCTGAGGAATTTGTTGTAAAGAGTAGGAACTAGGAATAACCCGGTGTAGTGGGGCGATGGGGGTCCGTTCATGTGCAGCATGTACCTCAGGCTCAATTGTTTACTGTATGCTGATTTATTTATTTGAACTCGATCGGCATGGAAAATAAATTAGTTTATAATAGTTTCTGGCCACTGTCATTGTTTTTTTTTAAAAACTTAATGTCACCATTATGGTGAGAGGTTTGGCATGACCTCAACCTGTATATTAAAACTCAAAAGGATCATTGCAAAAGGAGTTGGTAAATCCTATCTAAACAACTCCTGAATCAAGAAAGGAGAGCACATTCCAGTGAGATTAAGAAAGATAAAGTGCTCCAAAGTAAAATTTTGGGGAAAGCATCCAATCCTTCTGAGATTAAAGAACCAACTATTAGAAATGCTAAACATCAAAAAACTTCTTTCTAGTCCTAATTCTGAAGTTGACCAACTGGTCTCTGTCATTCTTCAAAGTAGCTCTCACCTTCAAAGGTAAAGTGTCAGCCTCAGTGAAGAAGGTAGAAGTCTTCTTATATATACTCCAGTTATCTGGCAAGTCAGCTGTGCAGTTAGCTTCTCTTTAGCAGTATGAAAACTTGAAATTGCCTTCCTGCCGTAACTCTCTAATTTGTTCCACCAAGTAAGCAATCTGCCAAGGTGTTCCCATATGCTTGTTTATTGCATTGATTAGGACTAGAGAATCAGATTCAACTTCGACCTCCTTGTATCCATAATCAATACACCATTTTAAGCCAACTTGGATAGCCTTTGCTTCTGCCATATTGTTAGTGCAGGAACCAAAAAAGGTGGAGTAAGTCATTATTAGATCTCCATACTGATTTCTTAAGCATCCTCCACCTGCTAAGCCTGGGTTTCCGTTGCTACTGTGAGAAAGCACGGGAGAAAGAGAATATATTATTGATCTTCTTATTCAATACAAGAAGCCCTTATTTATAACTATATTTACAAAGCATATACTACTCTACTACCGATGTGGGACAAGACTAATATATATATATATATACATACTCTATTATATACATATCTACAAAACTAACAGCTACAACCATCAATGTTAAGCTTAATGTATCCATCAGGTGGTTTATTCATTAGACAGGGATAATTTTAGTACAGGTTTACACCTTTCCACTGTTTGGATCAATTGTTTCCAATCAATAAAGATAGGTAATGATGGAAATTGGACATTTGTAAGTATGCACCTCATGTTCTGAATTTGGAGAATAAGTTTCTTGACAGAAATTTTTCCATCTCCATATCTGATAGCACATCTTCGTTTCCAAACTTACCCAGCTTATCAAGCATGGGAGGCAGTGAAGAAAAAAAGAATGAACAATATTCTCGGGCTCCGTTAACCACCAATAGAATAGAGTTTGTCTCAGTTCAGAGGTAGTGTTCAAGCCACAATAGCCACCAAATGGATTCCAAGCAGTTGATGCCCCATCGCTGCTAAGGAAAACATGGTCAACAGTTTTGGATTTGGGAGCTCTACAGCATGAACACATAGATGGACTAATGAATCCAAATTTTCTATTGATCTCATCAATAGGCAATCTGTTGTAAATTAGTCTCATCATGAACAAGGAAATTTTGAAGGGAATCCCTTTGTACCATATATTACCAGCAGAACTAGTAAAGTTTCTGGACTGCTTAAAGAGTTGCCAAGCAGATTTGCAGGAAAAGGAACCATCATTGATAATGGTCCAAATAGGTTGATCTGTTTTAGAACCATCAGGCACCTCAATCAGGGAGAGATTCCTGACAATAGAGATAGGGAGAGCATTCTCAAGAGCATTAAGGTTCCAGTTATCTTCATGGATAAAGCCCACGACCGTCTCCTTACCTTCACTAGGGTCATTAATAAGGAGTCTGGGACCAAAATGATATTTTGGATTCAAAACACCAAAATAGGTGAAAAAAACAACCGACTAACGTTTTTATATATAGCGCATGAAATTCATGCGTTATACCTTAACGACACATTTGTCTGTGAAGGTATAGCGCATGAATTACATGTGTTATGCAAAATTTTGAAAAGGCGGTCAAATTCTTGGTATAGCTCATAAAATAGATGCGTGATACCTGAATGTGAAAAGACAGTCAGGTATAGCGCATCTAATATATGCGCTATACCCATTTAAAAAAGGGAAGTCTCCTTCACGACAGAAACATTCAAAAACGGTTC